>JAVQJF010010057.1:0-12334 GCA_036023855.1 Gadopsis marmoratus | reverse complement strand
TAACCACCAATCCTGGCAGCTCTAAAACAAGGATATAATAAGGGGTCCAGGTGTAAATAACAAATTGAAACACAAAATAGCACATATATAAATGTCATTATACAAGAGTGAAATGTGGTTATAACACGATTGACCACACAGCATTAGGGGCGGCTGTGGCTGAGAGGATAGTACGGTCGTCCATTAACCCCAGGGTTCGATCCCAGCTCCCGCTGCCCGCATGTCGAAGTGTCCCTGGGCAAGACACTGAACCCCGAGTTGCCCCCGGTGGAGGCCAGCGTGGCAACTGTGTCCCCGCCGGTCCATGAATGGGTGAATTAGACTACTACTTCTAAACTTAGATTACTGTTACAGTGCTTTAGGGACCGTTTCGGTTGAAAAGTGCTATATAAGAAAGAGTCCATTTACCCTCCACCTTGTTCTAGTCTATGGCATTGAAATTGAACATCTAGTAGTCTTTCCACAGAATCCCTTTTATCCGACCATCATTTAATAACCTGCACTCACTTTCTCTCACTCCCCCCACCACATACCCCTTTCTCAACCCATCCTGTCGAGACAGATGACCGTCCGCCCAGAGCCTGGTTCTGCTTCTGTTCAATGTTTCTGCCTGTTAAAAAGAGAGTTTCTTTTTGCCACTGTCTCCTTGTGCTGCTCATGGTGGGAATTGTTGGGTCTCTGCAAATAAAGAATTAACTAAGATAACTTTTTATGATATGGCGCTATATAAATAAAACTGAATTGAATACATTTTTGGGGGGGAGATTTCACATGTGAAATATATTATTCAAAATGACATTGTTGCTTTTTTGCACACTATTAACTATTATTAAATTATTAGGACAAAAGTGATGGCTGCCATCAGTGCTCAAAGTCTTAGTTAGTTTATAATACACATTATGTGATTGATACGTTGAGGCCTGATTCTGATTAATACGCCTTATGCAAACTTCTTAATGACAATTTGAATGACCTCGGTTAGGATTAGGATAGGGTTCTTCAGAGCTTTTCATCATATTACTCAAGTGAAATCAAGTCAAGCTTATGTATATAGCCCAAAATAATGAGTTTCTCCATAAGGGGTTTTACATACAATATCTAAAGCAGGGCATTGAAGTGTATCAAGTGAAGGATCTGGGTCAATGATAACGATGTGGTTCAACTTCCAAGACCTGGCACAACCTCAAAGGCTCCACAAATGCATCACACTGACCTTAAATCAACTTCCCTTTTATGACTGAATGCAGGACAGCATTAGGTGTTGGCACATTGGTCCAAACACATCCCAGCAAGAGTCCTATAATGACATCAAAACCTTCAACAGGCAGCTTGCAGATTGGCGGCCTGCAGGTTTCTACTGTACCACACCTTGTGCTGAACCTTAAACAATTTCCAGTTAATGCAGAAGAAGAAATTGATAAGAAAATGTCCTCCAGTCACTCATATAAGTATAAAGGAAAAAATGAGCACAAAATCAATGAATAAAACAAATGCGAAACAGATGCAAAGCAGTGCGTTCATGTCTAATGCAAACTGTATGTTGAAGTGTCTTCTTTTAGCATGAGAGTACAAACCATTAAATAAAATCCGAAATTACACTGACAAATGTTCTGTCACAGGACACTATTATTTATTTATTTGATGTGAATAGTTGCATTCAAGATTCATGATGGATTACGTACACATGTAGAATTTAGGTTCACCAAGAAAGAATATGTTATTTCATTTCAACATAACTGTAATCAGTGTCATCTGTGAGGTTTTTTGTGAAACTGACAGCAACTATGAGCTTACAACAGCCTCAAAACTAAGATATAAAATATGAGTTAATTGAGAAAGTAAAACAACAAGGATTCAGTCAAAGTTCCTTTCTAATATGTTTTCAGTCTAGTACAATCTGCCTTTAAAAAGGGATATTTAACCTAAGCACATGTACACATGTAAACACAAACTTTAATATCTAAAAGAGATACGGCTTTGTGATTCATATTTACATTTTCACATTAAGAGGTGAAATGAAAGATGAAACACATTTTGGCCATGTCGCTGCACTGCAAACAGTCTTGTTACTTACACACTAACATTACTTTCAGTGCTATAAAACACATTTTATATATATTAATATATAAACCTAAAATATAAACCTCAAAAGCTAAAGTAATAAACAGGTGAATGCTGCATCAATAAACAAGATGAATATTAAAGGTCCATCTTCTCTACACCGTCGTCTCCTTTTCTTTGTGGAAGATATTTTGGTCAGGATTCTTTATCCAGGAAAGTTTTAAAGCCCTGGTGTTCATCTTCTTCATCAACTTCTCCTCTAACTGAAAAACAAAAATGTTTATGATGATTTATGATGAAAATCAGTCAAAAATGAAAGAGGTTACATTTTGAGTTTGTTCCCAAGCCTTCTAAAAGGTATGTTGGTTTTTCTTTGATCTGTTCCCGTTGAACGTAGCATTGAGCTCCATTGATCAAGGTCACCGTGGTAGATCATTAATTTTCACACTGGCTACAGTATTTTATCAGCCTTTATTTGAAGTTAAACTGTTGCTGTACCCAGAGCTGTAGATTAGAACGATTGTAGATTGTGTAGCTCAGAGGTTCCCAACACCGGGTCATGAGGAAACAATACGATTCAACCCAAAAAATCTGACTATTAATTACTTAACCTTTCGCTGCAAGTCCTTGGTGCTGTGTATGTTGCATATGTCAAGCGCTCACCTTTTAAACTTAAACAACCAGTGTGTGTGCTGGAAAATAAAGTAGGCAAGTTCTTTGCAGATTTCTGTATTTTACTGTTCATGTGCTAAATGCAAAGGGACACTCCTACACACATGCACAACTAGGCTACTATGACACGCATTTTAAAATCGTCCTTTATCTTTCTTGTCACATTAATATGAATCCTCACTTATGTTAGGCTACAAAAAGACAGAAAGTGCCCAAATCAAACTCTGTTTCCTCTTAAATTTTACTCCTAGACGGCAGTTGGGGCAGGTTTTAGCCTATTTCTGACCCTGCCTATACTGCAGGCCTTTCATTCCAGATGTTTATCCCACCATTCACTTACAGAGCAGGTGCTCAAAATGTCCCATCATACACTCAGGATTGCGATACAAACGTAACTCCAAAAACCCACATGTGTGATGATGACAATTACCAGATTCAAGAAGGCCTCTGTCACGGCAGGGTCGTTCAGGTCGATTGTGGATGTCTGTACTTTCAGCTTAATATTAAACGACTGCCTCTTGTCTGGTAATGAAATAGAAATACAGATCAAATGAAAAATAGATTAGAACTTGTCTGTGTTTGGAAATATAATGCAACACAATCAATGTGAAGATTGGAGATGAAAATAACTCACTGCTGTGGCACATGAAATTACATTTTTCGTTGCAGTCGTTTTCAACCCATTTTCCAAGGTAGGTAGCATTAATCACACTGGCAGCACAGTTCTCATTTAAATTAAAAGGGTGTCCATCTGCCCAGTTTGTGAATATAAGGTTAGAGCCATCTGACCACCAGGCCCAGGTATGTCTGTACAGGCCGATCCAAACAATCTGGTGATCTACCATTTCCTGAATGAATGCATTGTCAGCGTCGTCCCTCACACTGGCCATGTCTGTGTAGTTTCTCCTGCAGTAGTCCAAAGCAGGCCACCATGGCATTGCATCATTTACAAAGATGAAGTTCTCAATGTTTGCCTCATAGTCTGAAATCATTTTTTTAAAGTTCAGTTAGATTCATTGTGCACATAAAAACAGCAAAATACTTTTCTTTCTTATTTTTTTCCTTTACAGCTGCAAGTAAAGTAAATTATTTTCATTCTCCAGTCATCTGCCCATTATTTTCTAGGTGAATCGATTAATAGTTTGACCAGAAAATTGTAAAGAAATAAATCACATTATCTCAGGTCCCAAGATGACATTTTCACATAGAACGTTTTGTCCAACCAACAGTCCAACCCCCTAAATATTCAGTTTGCAGTGACACAAAACTGAGAAAAGCAGCAAATATTCACATTTGAGATAATAAATGAATTACTACCTACATTTAATCCATTATCAAAGTTGCCATGTTTAACTTTACTGAATGTAGTACTATACACATAAACTTAAATCATTTAATTTAACTTCAGGTACTGCTATGAAAAATCACCAGAAATACACAACAACATAATTGAAAGTAAATGGATATTGAAGGTTGAAAATGTAAATTAAGTAGCATACATTTACACAGTTTGGAAGATTTTCTACATTTTATTGGATCATAATTATTTGTGGGATTGTATTATTTATTTAGCAGATGGAAATAACAAACCAAGAGAAATAACTTGATACCTTTGCTTGTGTTGTTAAAGCAGATGAAGGGGTGTGGATCACTGCACTGATTAACACTCCAGAGACCTTTCTGGAAAGCAGTAGTCAACGACCCCTGATTCATTATGATGGAATTTGGTTCACCTTTGGTCCAATTCCTATAGTTTCTAAAGGTGTCCCCTTTGGCTAAATAGAAGTTGTTGTCCCCTAGAGCCCAGCTCCAGCTCAAGGGCTGGTCAAACAGGCCTATCCACACTTTTCCTACAGAAGCATTGCCAGCAGCCGCGATCAGCAGCTCCATGTCCTCCATGTTGTCTATGGTGGCCAGGTCTGTGTACTTTTCTCTGCAGTACACTTGGGCTTCATTCCAAGTCAGTGATTCATTGATTAAAATGTATTGATGAAAGCATGAACAAAACCCTGTAAACAAAGGGATGTTTATCACAGTGAGCAAAGGCAGGGTGACACCAAAACTGTTACAAATCTGTTTTGTCATATGAAACTCAGCAGGAAGACTGTCTTTATGCCTGATTCATATCTCTCTCTCTCTCTCTCTCTCACATGTCACGATCTCCATCAGCCAAACACGTCGCTGCTGCTGTCAAACTCTAAATCTGTTCTCCTCTCGCTTGCTGTCAGCTGTTGTTTCGGTGGGGATTTGTTGCGACCCTCCTCCACCCCATCCACCTCCAGTTCACCACATTTAGTGTCCGGGGTCGAGCTCATCAGAAGTCCACTCTTCAGACATCCTTCCACCACCAGTGTCTAGACTACATCAGGGCGTATTCTATACTACTCAGGGCCTCTCTACCCACCTTAAAATATTCACACTTCAATTTCTCATGCGTTTGTAAATAAATATTTGTTCACTCATACTGAAGTCTCTCCTGATTTGGCCAGGTTTAACTGTTAGGCACAAACACGGCTTAGTTTACCTTAAAAATAATAATTAAAATCGGAAGTGGCAATGTCCCGTGAGAAGCAGCCCAATTCCACCACTGACATCCAGTATGCTACTTAAGAGGTTACTTTTAGGGACAGCAGCGTCAGCCGGATGTAATCACTTTTTTTATAATCACTGTGGATTGTCATTAAGTTGTTTGGGTGAATCCCCCGATTGTCCATGTAGCACCAACATTTGGATTTTAACCACTTGGATCGATTTACCAGGAAACGTGGTCCCTAAACATGTTCCCACCGGATGAGTTATGTGGTGATCACCTGACATCACTTGCTGAACTTCAGCACGTTAGCGGAACAACCACTACCATTTTAACATTTACTGTAAAATGAAATACAACACAAACATACATACACATGGAGACTGACCTGATAAGAGGAGAATACAAACCAGGGTTCTTGAAATACCTGAGGATGAGAAACATTCTTCAAAAAAAACATAAAATAATGAACTTATGCAAGATAACTTGTATACAATTACCCATAAACTCAATGCAGTTTTTCCAAATAATCAACAATGAGAGGTTTCTACTACAAATTTATTTATGAGGTAGTAAAATTCTCGACAGCTGGGTAAGCCCACTTGAGTTTTTGGGTCAGTAAATCTCTCTCCAGGTCTACCATATGTATACCTCCATGCACTGAAGAGAGACTTAGAAAGTAAATTTTCTCTGCTTTCTCCAGATAAAAAGGCTTGTTTTGAGGTCCATATTTTTTAAACATGTTTCATACCTGCACAAACTGGACTGCAGGCTGATGACATCTCCAACGCACTTATTTGAATCATGCTGAATTTTATCATCTTTGCAGCTTCTTCTTCTGCCTTCTTATGTTCTGTTCTTCTTCATCTTCATCTTCTTCTCAGGTCCTCTCTTTATAGCAACATTGGTTCTCATGACATGCAAAGCACTGACCATCCCAACTCGTGACAGCTGTAACATGACCTCTCACCTTCTTTATGAGACAGTGAGCCCTCCCCTCCCAGGAACTGCAGGGAAATTGTGTCTGATATGGATTTTAAAGCATCTCGCATTCCTACGAATCATCTTGAAACTTTAACAAGAAGAACAAGGTCTCACTTCACGAGTGTCACATATAACCTCCATGACGCATGTTTAAATTACCATGAATGTGGTAACTGTGATTCTCATGCAACAAAACTGCAGTGTTGGATTAAGTCATGGATGATTTAGAAAATGTTTGCTGTGGCCTTGTGCTGTGTTCAAAGATGCAAAGCAGATGTAAAGCCACTCGGCCTCACCTGATGCAAACTGTATGCTAACATGAGGTGATTTGTGGGTCCTTGTTTGGATAAGTAAATATAAATTTGGCATACAATCTAGACACGGTAGTTTACCACAGCAATCCATTTAACAGGCACTTATACCAGACTAGGTGAGAGTAATGCACTGATTCTTTGTTGAGGCTGATAACCTTTCTTTGATACTGCTGTCTTGTTTTGTGGTGTTTAGTTGTCACCATCCCAAGTCTAGCAGCCACTTAAGCAGAGCAGCAGTGAGTCACACTGTGTTGATCTCTTCATTTTTATGCTTTTAAATGATTGATTACCAGGTGAGGATTGTTGCACATTCAAATGAGAGAACCAAGGCCAGGCTAAAAACTGAAAATTTCACCCATCAGAAGTCACACAAAGTACAGACAAATCAGAAACAAGCTGATAATTAATGAACCCTTAATGTGGACAATGTGTCTTTGGGAAAGACCCTCAACCCTAAGATGCTCCTGATAGAGGCCAGCACCTCGCATGGCAGCTTACATTGCCATCGGTGTGTGAATGTGTGTGTGAATGTGTGTGTGAATGAGATCAATCTGTAAAAGATCTTTGGGAACAGTTAAAGTTGAAAAGCACTTTATAAGTGAAGTCCATTTTCCATATTACTTTTACTTTGCCCTAATGCATTTTTCTTCGTGACCTTTTTTCAAGCTAAAGTAAGACATAACATTGATAATTCTTTCATCTGAAGCCAAGCATGCCAATATAACCATGCCATAACCATGGCGTATCAGTAATGGAAGGCAGAGCTGCAGCAGTATGTGCCTGCAGCTTTTCCAGGTGTGTCGTAAGTGGAAAATGTTAACCATTGGACTCAAAACACCACACCCATGGGGCAAACACACTCCTTCCCTGCGTGAGAGCCACTATTAAGTATTCCCATGATCACATATGCACACACACACATGCACATAAATGTTAGTGCCACAACACATGAGCATTATACTACTTGTGCAGTGACTAATAGCAGGTTGTGGAGTAAATGTTGCAGTAAAGCAGACAGAGAGAGAAACCGGTGCTGGGCTCAGGAGAGGGAGGGCCTGGCTGATGAATAACTGTGTTGACGTTACATTTACCTGTTTCACAGCTAGCCCTTTAACGTGTTCACACTCATTCATAAAGCAGTGGAGTCACCTGCTCTGCCGTCACTGAGGACAGAAGTGTGGCTGACCAGCTTCGCCTAAGACTTCGAGTAGCTGTAAGTATGAGCGATATGCGGCAAGAACTAAAAATATGATCTGTTGTGTTAAATGAAAGTGAAGTTAATCCTATAGCTAAGATATGGATGGTTGAAAAGCCAGAACATCAGTTTATTAGTAAGCTGGTCAGTACAGTGTTGCCAGATATCTGACAAATATGCAAATCTATGTTGACATAGACTGATATGCTATTTTTGAAATGTTACCTAACATTCAGTGTGGTGTAAAGGGTTTTTAAGTTTTTCATGTCTTCTCATAAACAGCTAAAAGTTTGTGCTGCAGAGCTTAATTTAAGTTGAAATGACTGTATGAACCATATTTCCTGGTTATTGTGGCATTAATGGATTAAAGTATCATGAAAACAAGATCTAACATTTAATCAGCAAATTTTATAGGTACTGGTGGGTGGACAGGTGGACCTTTGGACGGAGACAGGCTAGCTGTCCCACTTAAGAAAGGCAGTTGCAAACAAGTGGCTAAATTGAACTACAGAGGTTGTTGGGGACAGTAAATGTCATCACGCCGAACACAGATACTCACCTCCTCACTCGTCCACCTTTACCACCTTTATTGTGTTTATATTGACGCTCTTGTAAACTGTTCTAACTCAAACTTTCCCAAAGGCTTTTGTAGAAGAGGTATTCGTGCAAAAACAAAATTACAAGTTGGAAGCTTAGTGGTGGTGACGTGGAAGTCTCGCCACCGTGGCGTAGCTTGTTCATAGCCTGATGTTAGCTTTTTACTTCTGGAGATTGCATTTACGCTTCCAAAATCATAAAAGTGGTGTTCATTTGTGAAGATCATCTTGCTGAACAAAACGTGCCAAGTATCATAAACTTATGTTTGCCAATGAGCTTATTTTGGCAATAATCTAAAGTCCAATGGAAAAATCCCATTGGCTTTATGTCAAGGGCAATGTTGGCCTACAAAAATATGTGATCCCTGCAGCGCTCTATTGCACGAGGAGTTTTTTCCATTGCTAAGTATTATTGTAAGTGTGGGTGTGTCTGGTGTATTTTAGCCAAGAAAACAATGACTAATACACCAATCACATCAAACAGTGCAGGGTGTCCTGCAAGGTTGTACATATTTACACAATTACGGCTGTTACATCCCTTTTCTATGTATATCGGTTCCTTTCCTTTTATATCGGTTAGCAATGTTTCATTCAAACTGTTCAGTTCTCTTTCTACCTGTGACTGTTCTGTGTTAATTTAAACCTTTGCATGCTCTCCTCTATCAAAGACCTTAACCAGCAACTGATCACCTAACTTCCTTTTTTAATTTGTGTTAACGTTCTGCAGACAATGGCCTCTTCGGGGAACATATTACCAGAAAAACATTTCCAGTGCACCATCTGTCGGCAAGTGTTCACCGACCCGGTCACCACTCCCTGCGGACACAACTTCTGCCAGGCCTGCATCCAGAATGTGTGGGGCAGCAGTGAGGTCTGCCAGTGCCCCACCTGCAACAAGTCATTCACCCCCCGGCCTGAAATAAGCATCAACACAGCCTTCAAAGAGCTGGCGGACACATTTAAGAAGATTATAGTCTGTTCGTCTGCTTCATGGCTGTCCGCAGCCAAGCCAGGCGAGGTGGTATGCGATGTCTGCGCTGCGAGGTCCCTGCAGGTGAAGGCCCTGAACTCCTGCCTGGTGTGTCTGACCTCATACTGTGAGGGCCACCTGGAGCCTCACCAGAGAGTCACCACCCTGAAGCTCCACAAGCTGATCGAGCCAGTGAAGAACCTCCAGGACAGGATGTGTAAGAAGCACGAGAGGCTGCTGGAGATGTTTTGTAGGGATGAACAGAAGTGTGTGTGCCAGTTCTGCACCGAGACCGAGCACAAAGATCACCAGGTTGTTACAATAGAGGACGAGAGCGGGGAGAGGAAGGTACATATGTATACTCTGAATGATAAGAGTTTAGGCAACACATGTTTCTGACGACTAATATCAATACTGATCTATTTCCACGGTGCATGCTTTGATAATAATATTAATTGTCATGGGAATTAACACATTAAACATGGTCCCTCTGTACGTCTTGAGGTAATGATGCAAAGATCTGTCACACAATCCAAAGATTACAACTAGAACATTTCATTTAACAGCTAGGACCAAAACAAATATACCATTGTTCAAAACCGGACACAGATTTACATTGATGAGCCATTCAAAAAACTGTTATTTCAATATGTATAATTAGGCTACAAAAAGCTGAACACCTCACCGCAGCTCCTGACAAATAAAGTGTCATCTTTCCCAATGACAGAGACAAGAAAATACTGAAGTATTACAGAGTTTTCATGTCTAAATCGTCAGTCTAGAACCTCTATCTTTGGAGCGTGGACAATGCATGATATTTAATGAAATCCTGAATATTGTCCTTTGTCTCATTTGCTAGTACTGTTAGTGACCAGCTTACAGTCTGCCAACTGAAGGTTTCACCTTCCGTTCTGCCTGGTTAGGTTCAAATGAAGAAGACTGAGGCAGATTTCCAGCAGATGATCCAGGCGCGACTGAGGAAAATGGAGGAGATCAAGCGTTGTCTGAAGCTCAGCATGGTGAGTCCTAATGGAAACCACTGTCACAGGCAATCTGGAGTGTTTGAATTCAATTGGTGACTTGGAGTTACCGGCAAACATTTTAGTCAGGTTAAATGGCTGCTTCAAATGTTTTTATCCCTGTCTAGATGAGTGCAGTGAAGGAGATGGCAGAGTGCGACCGTCTCTTTACGTCTCTGATTCGCTCCATCGAGGAGAGACAAGCTATAGTCACAGCAGAGATCATGGAGAAGCAGAAATCAGCAGAGACAAGGGCAGAGGAGCTCATCAACGAGCTGCAGCAGGAAATTACTGAACTGCAGAGGAGAAACACTGAGCTGGAGGAGCTGAGGAACACCGAGGACCACCTGCACCTCTTACAGGTGACAATCAACCTTAAACTGTGGTGAATACAGGGGGTTTAACTGAGGTATGGTGTTAGAAGCAGGTTAAAGGAAAGAAATTGACCAAAATGTAAATTTTGGTAACACTTTCAGGGTTTTTTCACAATACATGTTTATCCTTTTTAGTACAAAATATTGGTAGTGGTTTCAAGAGTCGTATATCCGTCAAGCGCTACAGGTCAAAGTAGGTCAACACACCTAGCTCTTTCTAAATCGATGGACTACTCAAATTCATACCGTAATATTCAAATTTCTTTACTGGGTTTCATTCTCGTAGAGGTCGCCCTGTCTTTTGTCACCTCCACCTGCTAGAGAATGGATGGAGATCGGAGTCCACACTGAACTCTGCGTGGGGACGGTGAGAAGAGCGCTGTCTAAACTGGACGACACCCTGAAAAAAGAACTGGACAGTCTGAAGAGGGAAGGTAAAGTGAACCGAAAAGTCCTCTCTGGGCAGAGCATGGCATGAATGGCACATGCTACCGTTTTGCAAGAATCTTCTAATCATCTAATATTACAGTCAAACTTGTTCCAAACATATGACACTGTTTAATTCAGCCTTCTCTAAAGTTTCATTTCATGTTTTTATCATCCTGTCAGAGATGAAGAAGATGCAGAAAAATGCAGGTAAGACCTCATTCAACATAATTATGTAGTTTCAGTGTCCAGATCAAATGCATATGGTATGTTGGATTGCTATATAGTTACAATAATATGGTAGGATTGGAAACATATTGGTTTTGGTGCCCACTTGTGCTTGTATAAAAAAAAATACACTATGGCAGACAACAAGGCTTTAATCAGTTGAGCAAAGCAACACAGACTGCACCAATTTTCAACCTGACTGTCCCATTTTTTTTAACATTTAACAGAATTTGCATGAAAACAGGATGTGACCAGTTATCCACTAGAATCTCTTCCAATACCGGGTTATTTATGATTAAAATCAATTTTATTGTTGTTGTAGGAAGGGATCTGGACAGAAGTATCAGGAAACAAGTAGTAGAAGTGGATGTAGAGGTGGTATTCGTTGTAGGTTTTGTATTGATTTAACATGTCTCCAAATCTTATCTCCCTAGTTGACGTGGTTTTAGACCCGGACACCGCCCATCCCAACATCGTCCTGTCAGCTGACGGAAAGCAGGCGGGCCGAAGCGAGCTGCTGCACATCGTGCCTGACTACCCCCAACGCTTCGACCCCGTCATCTGCGTCCTGAGCAAGAGAGGCTTCCTGTCTGGGAAGTTCTACTTCCAGGTCAGCGTCTTGTGTGATGATGCAGTCATTTGTTATAATTCACAGTGGCCACGAGATAAAGCTGCAACAGCAGTGAAGTTTAAAAGTTATTACTTTAAGGCATTCGTGTTTCCATGTTCAGTTTTGCATCTGCTGCTGGACTATTGAATGTTCCCAGAAACAGCAATAAGAAAATCGGGGATTCAGCCTTTATAAATTGTGCCCCGAACCTTTGGAACAGACTGCCTATAGATATCAGGGAAGCCAGCTCGCTAAACATCTTCAAGACCAAACTTAAAACTAATTTCTTCACTTTAGCCTTCAATTAGCTATCTGCAATAACCTTTTTAATTGATTTTTAATTTTAGTTTTTTAA
>JAVQJF010010055.1:0-38835 GCA_036023855.1 Gadopsis marmoratus | reverse complement strand
GTGCGTTGAGCCGCCGACACCACTCGCTGTAGTGATTTGCGACTTTGTGCAGTGCAGTTCCCGTACCACACCGATACACAGCCAGTCAGCAAGCTCTCGATGGTGCATCTGTAGAAGTTAGTCAGGATGGTGGCGTTCATACCAAACTTCCTCAGTCTCCTCAAGAAGTAGAGCCGCTGACGAGCCTTCTTCACCACAGCATCCACATGCAAGGACCAGGATAGATCCTCAGTAATTTGAACACCGAGGAACTTAAAGTTGTTGACCCTCTCCACCTCAGCATCTCCAATGTTAATGGGTTTGTGGCTGACTCTTCCCTGTTTCCTATAGTCCACAATTATCTCTTTTGTTTTCCCGACATTAAGAGAGAGGTTGTTGTCTTTGCACCAGCTGGTTAGTGCCTTGACCTCCTCTCTATAGGCAGACTCATCGTTGTTAGTGATGAGGCCCAGGATGGAAGTGTCGTCTGCAAACTTGAGGATGACATTGGAGCTGTGTTTTGCTACACAGTCAAAAGTAAAAGAACAAAGGTTTGCTGAGTTGGCACAGAGATCTCGTCAGTGCAGCCATCTTGCGGCGCACCGGAAGGGACTAGGGATGTGTCCGACTTTGGAGATGCGTCTATTGAGCACATATAGCATTGACACTGTGTGACCTGTTTATTTGGACAAATGTTTCTATGCAGCAGACACTGAGGTCAGCTCAAAACCATCACCAGGTATATACATTCAAATATCACGTAAATATGTTTTCCTCTGCATAGTTAGCTGACCCATAGTCTCTATAGAAACATTAGTTAGCTAATGCAATCAGCAGCTTTGCATTAACTGGCCTGGACTGGTTGCCCTACAAGTAGTCAACTATGCTGGTTATTGAATATTATTTCATAAACAGCTATACTATACAACCCAAAGGTGATTATCTGGAAAAGCATTTTATTAATTATAATTTTAGAGATCATGCACATAGTTGTAAGTTTTATAAACATACACACTATGAATGGATTTATGTTATTAGACTGGAATGGCAGGGATTCTCCACCTGATATCTGATATAGTCCAATTGACATTTGACTTCATGTAAATGTAGTCACCATCTGAGCAGCACAGGAAATGTAACACACACACACACACACACACACGCATATATATATAATAGACAATAGATAACTCACTGTCTACAAGAAATTGTATGGAAGCAGACCCACCATGCAGTCTTGTTCATAAAACAGAAACCCTAAAGCACATATTATTGCTTTATTTATATAATTAAAATAATCAGTGTTTGATGGTAGCATTAAGTTCATTCAAACAGCATTTGGAAACATGCCATGGATTACATTTTTGGTCCCAGAAATGTTTGATAGGCAACTGTACTCCAAGTTACATACTTTACAGAAAAAACATATACACCAGCACATCTATGGTTTTGAAATGTAACTGCCCAATAGGATGGTAATCCCACATTCAATTCTGTCTACTAAAGTGAATTTGCAAGAGGGCCAAAACAACTCAGTGCACCCTGATGTTCACTGAAGTGGCACAACACAATGTGGATGGATGAAATAATGGAGGGGGTGGGGGGTGGGGTGCAGAATAGTTGGAGACGAGTGTAGTGGGGAAAGGAGAGGAGAGCCGATATCCAGGATGAATTCACCCTTCATTTAACAGGCAAACTCTCACCACCTTACACAAAAGTATGAACATACTATATCATTTGACTTGCATGAAGAGATTTCAACATGCACAGAAAAAGAGGACTGTATTTTTTGTATTCTTTCTGCTCCACAAATGTCTTGCTACAGTGCTTGTTGAAATTGTGTTATATTTCCCTTGTGCATTAGGTCCATTTCACATTTTTGAGAATTCCACTCTCTGTGTGTGCGAGAGAAAATCCTCGCTGGTGCTGAAGTGTGGTGTGATGGCATAGAATTGGTGGTTCATTGCACAGTGAAATAGCAGGGCCACATGACAGCCTGGATTCCAGTGCAGCTGTTGATGCGTTCTCACAATCTATTGAAAATGTATGGCCCTTAAATTTCATTGACCGGCTCCTTGGGTCTGGGATTTCGTTTTCCTATTTTATGTGTTGTACATATGCTTTAGTGTGCAAGCTGAAACTTGCGTGATATTTTATATGGCTTGAAACATTTCAGATAATAGGGAGTTGTTATGCCTACTCCGCAGTTTATACAGGTTTACCTCTGTTATTCTTTTTTTTCTTACAGACATGTATATCCAGTACTCCTATGTGCTTTTACTGTGTGTGGATATGTGTTAATGTGTGTCTCAGTATTTGTGTGGAACTGCTTCTTTAAGTGCATGCGTTTGTGCGTGTGCAGGTGGATGCCAATTCAGGGGTGTATTTGGGGGCCACTAATTTTTACCACCTGAGAGATGTGTTAGTTGAAGAGGAATTTTCTAACAGAGAACCTGCTCACAATGATATGGTTCTATTGAAGGGGAAAACCAGAAAATAGATGTTAGATGTAGATGTAAGAAATTAAATATTCTTTTGTTGGCTTGTTTGCCAGCTGTATATTGACTTTTCGTGGGACTTCCCACATAACTAATAAAGGCAAATCATCTTCAATTCTACAACCATCCAGTTGAAAGTTTTAATTAAACTTGACTAAGAAGTGAAACACCTTTATATATAAAGTAATATAATCCAAATATTTATTTATTTTCTGTTATCTGTTTATTTATCCTGGGAAAGTATATGAAATATCTGCTGGGAGAAAGTATAGTAATCAAGTAGTCTCTAATGTCAGTCTTCACAACAGATCTTTCATTCATATGCATATACATACCAAACTCTTAGAAATTGAATTGTCAAATCTCTAAATATGTAATTTACATTGCCTCTCTGTATGAAACTTAAATTGATAATTTGTTTCCTTGTATTTCATTCAACTTCACTGACTATGCAGCACCGGTGCTTAATTTTTCACAAGGTCTACTGATCTACTGTAAATTGCAAGCAACCTTCTAAAATAAATGTCAACAGCCAAATGTGCAATCTTCGTGAAATCTCCATCTCGCTTTCTGCCACTGTCTTTCTTTTTCTCTCTTTCTTTCTGAAAAACACTCGTCAGGAACTACAGTACATATTCCAATTTTCAATTATTCTGGCTGAGGGCAATATGTTTTAATGATGAGCTGATTCTCTGAGTGCAATCTCCAGCTTTGCCAGCTCGAGCAGTAGTGCCTTTTGCACATGTCAGGGTCGGGGCCTAGTTGTAATCTGAGGCTCATTACAGCTGGTGAGGCCAAGAGCAGAAACGGAACACAACTTCTCCCTGCAGCACTGAATTACTTTTCCACCACCGGGTTCCCCTCTCCCTCGTTCAGTGTTTCTCTCCTTGTCTCAGCTGCTTCACTATTTGTCTTAGATCGCTCTCTTTCCTGTATTATTATCTCCCTCCCAGTCTGTCTCAATCTCAATATTTTGTTCTCCCCCCACCAGCTTCTCCATTTATTTCTTGATCTTTGTTTCTTGCTCTCTCTCTCTCTCTCTCTTTCTCTCTCTCTCTCGCTCTCTCTTTTTTCTCTCTGCCTCTTTCCCTTCGTTCTGTCTCAACACTCCTCGGGGGACCTCGCAGAGTGCAGTGGGCTTGGAGTTGGAGGCTAGTTTTATTGAGTTTGCTCAGGGTCCTGGAAAGGCCTATTTACCAATAAGGTCATGATGAGGTGCATCGAGTCTATGAGCAAATCCTCAAATCCCCCTCAAACCGGCGTGTGTGTGCTTGTCTCTTGCATGTTCTCACATTTTGCCAGTATTGTGTATTAGACTTCTAGATCCTTCATAGAGAAGGGCTTACAGTATCTTGCATATTGAGAAGTAAGCAGAGTATTGACAGAACTGTGAATAACCTTGTTAAACGGATCTGGCTCTTCATCCAAAGTATCCTTTTATACATAAATTGAAGGCATAAATCCTTTACCATGTATGTTTTTCTGAAAATCTGTTTCTCACAAATTGTAGTGGACGCCCACCTTAACAGTTCAAATTTTGTTTAACTGATCTGCTTGAGTGGCTTTGTAGGCCTTTTAAAGCATTTCCTCAGGGGCCATATTATTCAGTATGCATCGTTTAAAAAAAAAGGCCAGTATGACAAAATATCTGGAGCTTGAAGGACAGATTCAAACAGCAGAGAGTAGTTTCAAGCAGGACATGTCTTCAGTCAATCTTATGGTCCTCACTTGCCTGACGTATGAACTTAATTCTATATTGACCGAAAGAGCAGAGATTGCCTTATTTAGAGCACAACATAAGCATTTTGAGGAAGAGGATAAGGCAGCTGACTTTTATAAGATCCATGTTGACGAAATCTTGCCAATGTTAAGTATGTATGAGTAAGCAATGGAGAGGGGAACCTTAATACCCACTTTGAATGAGGCTCTAATTTCTCTTATTTTCATAAACGGTTAACAGGCTTCTGACTTTAAAAGTTATAAACCCATTTTCCTTCTTGGACAAGACCGAAAGATATTTTCAAAGATATTGGCTAATTGTATTGATAAATTAATTACAAGTATACTGTAAGTAGTATGACGTATAGCCATCCCAATCAAATCAGTTTGTTTCATTCAAGAAACTTGGTAGACAATATCAGAAGCCTTCTAAATATTATGTGGTTTTGTCAGAGTAAGAATGGTCCTATGGCAGCAATCTCATCGGAAGGGGTTTGATAGAGTCGAGTGTCGGAATCTATTCCTTAATATGGATTTTGTCAAAACTGTGTTAGCTGGTTTCAGCTTCTATATGCCAACCCCAAAGCATCAGTTCTTACTAATGATATTCAGCTCTCATAATTTTGACTTATGTAGAGGTAATAAAAAGGTGATTCTCTATCGCCCCTCTTTTTTGCTTTGGCCATTGAACCTTTAGCTGCTGCTTTAGCGGCTCAGTTTTCCAGGGACACAAATAGGAGAGGCAGCTCATAAAATCATGCTGTACGCAGTTGATATTCTGATATTTGTCTTGCAAGTAAAAAAATAATTTCCTGTCTTTTTTGATATTATAGAATCATTCTCAAAACTCTCAGGGTATAGGGTCAATTTGACAAACTCTGAAGCTCTTCTTTTAACAACTTACTGCCCTAAAACATTGTTTCAGGTATAAACATGTTAGTATGAGACACGTTGCCCCACTGGTCCCTACCCCCTGAACAAGCCCCAAACTGGTTCCAAATTATCCAAACCAGCCTTCCTCTGCAATACTTTATCACTGCTCAATTACCCAAGACTGTAAGTGATCATCCCATATGTCTTCACCTACAGTGAGTTTGGGATAGCTTGTCTTTTATTTTCAAATGTAACTTTAATCGTAGCCTCTTAAGCTCTATTGCCCCCGTCGACAGCCCCCGTTTTATGACAATGTGTCATAAGGCCGTTAAACTCATACCAAATAGCCATGGGCATGTCATTCCCGAGCAAGGTACTGAGCCAGATACCCAGGGCTCAAGGGCATCTTCCAGCATTTGGCTGAAACCTGAGACTCCTTATCAATAAAAAAACATTTCTTTTGAAGCTGTGGGCAGAAAAAGGTCAACCTAAATCAGTCTTTTAGACTGAAAATAATTTTAAGTAATTGAAAATAAATGTGCAAAGTCAGAACTATAATAGTGCAATTTAAAATAATTAATAGAGTATATTGGACACCATCAAAACGGCATAGAGCTTCCTGGATTCATACAGCAAATATGTTATCATTGTGAAGATGTGGACAATAGTTGATGACTTTGACAATGAATACAGAGAGAGTGTCTTTCTTAAGCTTCAAGAAGGCTTTTTAGGAACAAATCAACTTCACCTCTAGTCAAGTGACACAGAGATTCTGACATATCCAATTAAACAATGGCCTGAATTAAAAACCTTTGTGCAGCTCACAAATGTATGGAATCAGAGAACGGAGATCACGGTGTTAATTATTTCATGATCTCGAGATAGCTCATTTTCTTGTGATAACAAGTTCATTTATCTCATAGTGTTCTGCTTAAATGACTAGGACCGATCTGAATGTTATCTGCACAGTACTGTATTTGTTTATGTTGATCTATGTTATATTATTTGCAGTATCATTATTCTTGCACTGGTTTTAGTTTTTAACCACCTTACATTTGCACTACCGGCACTGTTAATCCCTGACATTTGCATTTTCTTCATTTAGCACATACTCTATCATCGTGACTTCTCTCTGTAGTTGTTGTGGCGGTTAGACTATTACTTCACGGCTGTGTTGTTATTCTTATGTTCTACTGGACGCCTTAATTTCACTTGGGATAAATAAAGCATCTGTCTGTCTGTCGCAGAAAGACACAGTGCAATTTCTCCCTGTGTGTTAGACCTTGATTGAAGTACAGTCTGATGCCATGAGTTGCTACAGGCAACCCTGATCTCTGATAAACATAAGTAGGCTAAAAACAGGAAATGTTTTTTTATTTTTTTTCGTGATAACGGGTTGATTATCTCGAAATAACAAAGCTTGGTTTCTCGAGATAATGTAATTATTAACATGTGATCTCATGACAACGGCATTAAAAAAATATTTGCAAGCATGGCAATTTGATACATCCCATGGTTATATTTTGAAAAGTCTGTTTGTCTTGTCTCTTTATTTCCTGCCGTCATGTGTCATTTATTGGCCGCGCCTGTACCCAGCGTTCACCTGCCCTTGAGTCCTTTGTTAGTCCCTTGTCTATATATACCTTTGTGTTTGGTCACTTTGTACGGTTTGCTACTGCTTGTGCTGCTTGCCATATGCTTTGTTTCCACGTTCCTGTCTTGCCCTGTGTATGTTCCCTTTGCTTCTGTCTCTGGACCCGGACTTACCTGTTGCTGCCTGCCTACCAGTACCTGCTTGTAAGCCAACTAAGTACAAATAAATTGTTGAACTACTCCAGTCTGCCTGTGCTATCTGCATTTGGGTCCTTTCACTGCCACCTATACTTTGCACCCTTGACACCATTCTTGGTTTCCGTATAAATGCGAATAGTCTTAGTTATGTCTCTTGAACAGGGAGTGCTCTAAGCAGGATGTAAATAAATCTTAGGGCCCTATATCATGCAAGTGCATGGACTATGGGCATTTCCAAGGGCACCTGTTTTTCTGGTTCATGTGCAGCAGCTCAAACTGAGTTAAGTAGAATATTAATCAGAGGGTATGACAAATAATAAATGCAAGATGCTTAGCGTGGGCTTATAAAATCCTTTCATTTACTTTATCAGACTGCTTTATAATGCAAAATGCGCTCATTACTAATAAGGGCCATAAAAGCAAACAGAAACATCTGATTTTGATTTCTTGCTAGTTTGTTTAAAAACAATATTTCTAAAAGACAGGGAGAATGAACTTTTTTTTGAGTAGCTGTACTTCAAGAGGTCTGGCCTTTGTGTTCGTTTTCCACAACGAATATTTAAGGAAAACTTTCCTCCCTGTCTGACAGATAAAAATGTGGGATTATGTTAAAGAGAGGAAACTTTTCTTGACTCCTTAGGATATGTATGGATAATTTATCCTTTACGGGGATTTGTATCTATCAAACAAGAGTGAAATGTTATATAAGAAAAGTATATCTGGGAGGAATTTATTCAGCTGTAACTGATCCGTTCCCTTTCGCAGTCACTTTTTGACGTTCTTTGATAGAATAGAAGAGCTGAGGAATTGACTGGTTTGGACAGCTATTGAATGTTTGAATGCATGAACTACTGTGTCAGAATACAGATTGTAGACCTGGTTCAATATTCATGGTCGAGAGACATGATGGACTATTTGGAAATGAAAAGCTAGTCGTATAATGAAAGGAAAAAAGTTCCTGGTTGTCTGAGAGTCTCCATTGTAAAGACATTACAGGCTTTTATAGGAAGATCTAATGTTTTTTACACTGGGATTAGACTGAACGTATGACCGCAGATATGTCAGGTTTCAAACCTCTTTTTTGTTTTTTAATATTTGCATGACACTGATTTCTTACAATAAATGAATTAAACAAAATACAATTTCAACATTTTAAAGACTTATATCCTTATAGTAACAGACACAGGCCCAGTAACTGTGGAACTGTGTATTTGATCAAATTACAAAGCTTTTTCTAAATAACCTTACCTTCAAAACATCATCAAAGGATGTTAATCTTGTAGACTCACTGTTTTAAGCATATTGCTCTCAGACAGCTGGTCTGTAGGGGGCTAGTGGAATCGCTGATATGCTCACTATATGACAAGCACATGACCTGGACTGTATCAAGGCTATGGTCAATTTGTCAGCAGTAAGACTGAGTCAGAGCTGGGACAATGGATATCATAAAGGAAGACCTTGGAGGACCATGACCCAAGAGAGGTTAGAGGAGGCATGTGGAGGAGAGGAAAGGGGATAAAATAAGAAACAAGGAAAGCATAAGATAAAGAGCATGGGAAAATCAAACAAGAGAAAAACAACGATTACAAATGTTTAGTAAGAGAGCTTTGTCTTATGAAGTGATGGCACAATTCTCCTACACAAAATGTGTTAATGACTGCTCATCTGACAGAAAGGGGAACATAAGTCACGGGAAATTAAGATGTAGATAGATCTTTACTGTACTCTACTGTATTTTGTCCGCCTCCACCGCCTAGTGTTGCAAAGCTGCACTCCTGCACAACAGGCAGGCTCTACTGCATTAGAGTGTTTATTTACTATATATCTTTCTCTTTCTTATTAACAAAGATAAGTGTGCAAAAACATTCAGGTAGCAGCATCTCATCTTTAGCCAGCACTGACCATCACATTCGCCGGTTAAAATGAGAGAAATTGCCAGCGGCAGTCATATCAGCAGTAGCTAATTAACATTTATTCCGTAAGTAGCTGGATGACAGGCCAAAATTAAACTTGGCTGTTGTCTAGTGTCTGTACTCGACTCCGCTTTGTAACTCTACTGTACTGTCTTCTCTTGTTAAAATTGTCTACTTTTGGCAGCACATTGCATATTCTCCCAGTTAAATTTCCATTCATGTCATAACACTACTTTAAGCTGATCTACCTAGTTTTAAAAGAATACCCTCAATTTTGGATCAAGTAGCTTGATCAATAAGGCTTGCCAAATTTAGTAAGCCACACATTCAGTGTTCAGATTTAATCAGCATGGCATATCTTCTACTGCTATGTAAATAGTTATTTTTTACTATGTATACCTCCTTCACCCAAAAAAGACAATTTAGGATAAGTAATGTTCTATCTTATCTAATTTTCAGGTTGTAGCTTGAGTGTGCACTGGGCAGCTGTAGCATGTAGGTAACTATGCGTAATTAACAGATTAGCTTTAAAAGTAAGGAACTTTGCTGCCGAATTTTCCCACCCCGTTTCTCTATTCATTAAACTGTTGGATAAAAACATGGAGTCAATTTGGTGAAGCGTCTGAAGCGTCTTTCTATGCTTCAGGTCTATTTTCTTTCATCTTATGCCTGGAAGTCCACACATTGTGTACTGAGCTGTGAACATCACAAGCAAAATAAATGGACTAGCATCCAAAGTAAACCATTGCATCTGTGCTTTTGTTATGGCTGGTTCTGTGCATACATGGTTTGGCAGATGGTCTGGTCATATGTGTTTGTGTGTGTAGGTGTATATTTGTACACTTGCACATATTTGTTGATGTGCATGTAACTTGTGCCTGTATGTGCCAAAGATGTTTTTATTTTTTTTTTTATCACACACCCTTAACCTTTAACCCATGTCTCCAGTTCTCTATCTTTAATGCTGAGTCGGTGGGTTGTCCAAAATTTGTCCTAATCCGACACTCAAATTGACATCCTCATGGTTCTGTTGACACATAGGATTCATGGAAGCAGTGCAGGGCTATATGTCAACTAAACAATAATGGCTTTATTATACAATGCTGCCCAAGTCCAACAGTCAAGACAAGGGATATATACCACTAAGAGTACGGGGGAGATGGGACTCCTGCCTGCATGATGTATTTTGTGGTTTTGTGTTGCTGGCATGTTTTCTGTTTCACGTTCTCTTATGCAACCACACTGCAAGCAGATATGACAGAAGACACTGGAGTCCCAGAGGCGACTAGGAATAATACTGAATTTAATATTTAATAGCAGGAGTCAACAGAAGACAAAAAAAGACAGTCAAAAACCAACAGAGGTGCAAGCCCTGTGTGTGTGTATGTGAGTATAAGTCTGAGGATATACATGTTTAACTATATTATAGAGCAAACAAAATATTGTGTGTTCCTGTATAACTTCATAATTATGTGTGTCCATGCATCCATCCATTAGCTATTACCGCTTATCCTTTAGAGCTGCGTTTGTCAACTGGCGGCCCCCAAGTCACATCCGGCCTGCAGAATATAAATGAATTCAAAAAAAGTGAAGAGGTAAAACATGCACTCCAGTATTTAGGATATATAGCATTCTTTTTTTTTCCTTTTGAAGCAACCCACCCCAAAAAAAAAGATATATCTATATATCTATATATATAACTTCAACATCTGGCCCTCACATTGTCTGCTTTGAAAAATTCTGGCCCTTGGACAAATGTAGTTGATGACCCCTGCTTTAGAGGGTCACGGGAATCTGGAACCGATCCCAGCTGACATTGGGAACTGATACATAGAGACAGACAGCCCATTCACGCTCACATTCACACCTAGGGGCAATTTAGAGTTGACAATCAACTTAATCTGCATGTCCTCCTAATCCTAGTGACTGTCATATTGTGATTTTTAGTGCCAGGCAGTGTCTTCTACCCTATGCATGTAGCTGACTCCATAAGCTCATTTCAACAAATGTATCTCTGCTCCCCCTGCACATTGTCTTCACTGAACATGTCAAACACCTATAAATTGCAAGTGGAGACCCAGTTTTGCTGATAGAGTCTCTGCATCACTAATTCACGAACTCCATATTCTTTATGTCCCGATTGCTTGTATCTACAGTTGACAATTCTTCAGGTGAGGCTATACAGGGAAATTGGAATTAAAAGCCTGTCTTTAATGATAACCTTTCTCATAGAAATGAATGCTGAGGCCATTATTTGAGAATTTACACAAATCCTACTGCCTTTCATATATATAATTGAAGATTAGCCCTGAAATAGCAGTTAAATTGAACTTTTGCACAATTTAATTGTATTGCAATCCAAAGCCTCATATTATTATTCCTCATATTGTATTTAATTGTTACTGGGCAAACTGTATTGTGTCTTTCATCTTTACTGATTTGAATCATCTAGTCCATAACAACATGTACATAATTTTCAGAATCACTGTCACTGAAGGAGAGATACGCTACACTGCTATATATGGCCATAGAAGAATAGACTGCAATTTAATCTGTTACAGTAAAGGAGAAGGAAGGCATTTGTCTACGTTGTATCTACAGTCTATCTGCCTGCTTTGTGCATAAGTTGTTGTGTCCATGGGTGTGTATATCATATACTCATATGTGTATATGAGAAAACGCAGTCAACAAATTCACAGCTGCCAAGATACAATGCATAATCAACCCTCTGTACACGAGTACAATTTTATGGCGATAACATTGTGTATGCTATTGATGCTTTGTATTTCTCAAGCACTATCACACGTTTCCTTTGCTCACAGCACATGCGTGATGAATTCAACATCTGGAATACAATCACTGGGCAGGGCTAACCTAGTTTATGCATTTGATGTCATATTATACTACACACTTCTTTGTATTTGTGTCACTGGGGGGAAAAAAAGAGAATTGCATGAGATGTATGACACAGAGTGAACTATATGCTATCTACAATCAAGTAAATCTCCAACCAGCACCCCCCAATCCATAAATAGCAGGAATGACTGAGGAAGTCAGCCAGGAATGACTTATCTATTCTGCCAAACAGAGGGGAGCAGGTCACCCAATAACACACTGAAATTACTTACTCGCCCTTTTCCACTTGTACTTCTCTCAGTTCAGTTAGTGATGAAAAGATCCATCTTTACAGTTTCCCCTTAATACTGAATGGTTTGTTTGAAATAAGTGATGTGTTACTATAGTGTTCTCAATTTGTTTAGTTAATGAGACTTGCACTGCTTTTTCCGACCTGTTCTGTGTATGTTGATCTCCACTTCCCACTCTCTTTCTTTCTATCCCTCCAGATCTGACTCCCTGTTGCTCGGAGGATTGAACAAATCAAATTACTTGTTCTTCCATGCTGTTAATGTCATTAGATTTTGAAGGACAGTCACATAATACATCATGGTTATAGCTGTACCTCCAAAAATAATAGACATTGCTGTAATTGTGTCCATAATGTGAGTTTGTAGCTACATTGGTAGCTCCATCTTTGTACGGACACAAGATAAAAAAGTAAGGAACTTTGCTGCAGGCCTTTTTCACCCTGTTTCTTTATTCATTGAATCGTTGTATGAAAATATGGAGTCAATTTGTTTCAATTATTTTTTACCTCCTCTGAAAATATCCGTGTAATAATCTTTGGTCATCTCCAAAAATTTAAATCGAAAAACACCTCCAAGGTGTGTATATATACTGCTCAAAAAAATTAAAGGAACACATCTCAATGGGAAAAAAACATCATGCTGGATATCTATACTGGTATGGACTGGGTAATGTGCTTAAAAAGTGTTTTGAGCAGTGTTTATATATGGAAGGTGTTGCATTTTGTGAATGTGCTGCTGGAGGGCCCAGCAGAGTGAAGTCAAGTGGTTGTCACCAGTCAAACCTAACACAGGGTGCGTTTCAGATACGACACCATATGCTTCCATTTTAATCTATTTTAATCAATACAGCCGAAAAACAGCTGGCTGGCTTTGTATAAATGTATAAATGTGACCTGAAGTGTCTTTTTATGCTTAAAGTCTATTTTCTTTCAACGTACTGTATGCTGTAAAAGCTTCTTGTGCCTACAAATGTCTTAAAACATCTGTGATGTTCTTCTGTATTTATTTAAAAGATTGTTAATTGTGTGTGCACGGATCGCCTGATTCGCATGGATCAGGTTATGTTTACGTGTGGAATTTTGAGACAATTTTAATGGCCTCCAGCTCCACACAGATCTGCAAATGTATGCTGCGGTTATGTGTATGTGTGGGACAAACGTTTATCTAAAGAATAGCTTGTCACCCCTCAATTAGAACACTTACATTTACCAAATATAGACTCTATACAATAGTGTATGAATGTAAATATATGGTTTAAGAAAGCTGCTGCTAGGTGGTGGACTTGTTCTTCTGCTGGGAAAACAGCACACACATGTTCACAGGATTGATATATGTGCAGCCCATGTTAGAGAAGCAAACAAATGGGGTTCAAAAACTAGTTTCACCATTCAGAAAAGTCATTTAAATTAAAAAGGTGAGGAATACCCTGGTATCACTAAGTACAGACTAACTACTCTGTTAGTACAGAACCAGTACTATGATCTTACAGAATAAATATAGCTTAAATGCAGTGTAAGTACCCTGTCCCTACAGAGTAAGTACCGCATACTCACCCAGTAAGTACAGAGTAACTACTTTGTGAGTACAGAGCCAGCACCCTGTGTGAGTGTAGAGTAAGTAATAACAGGGTACTTATTATACTAACCCTTTCTTTCCCACTAACAATTTTGTGCTAATATAGTAATTTCATGGTGAATAACTCTGTAAGAGCGGGGTACTGTAGGGATTTTCTGGCTTTATGGATACCAAAATATGTAAGAATAATGAATATCCTCAAAGAGGCCCCCGAATTATATAGTAACACATTCAATGGCAATAAATCAAACATTCAAACATTAATTTGAAACTCTGATTATTAATTAATGAAATTAGTAACTATAACCAAAATAATCAAATCAATAATCTAGTAAATTTTGAATAGTTTTTGAGTTCTGAATAGTAGAGGTTGGCAAAATTCCCTCTTGTACAACATTAAACATAATGTATATTCAGAGTATTTATTTATCAACACGTGTTAGGCCAGAGACAAAAGAGCACGTGAAGCTTTAAATTTCAAAATTCAAACACCTTTCAAAATAATACAGTCAAAATAAAGTCAAATCAGACAACCCAATAACACAGATACTACTGCACACAACAGAAAAATCACAAAAGAAAACACGGCTGTTTGGTATTTTGCTCACACGTCTGCTGTAAGAAAGGCCACTTTATGCTCTATTTCAGGTGGACCACTCCCTCTGTGGCAGAGAATGGACCAGAACAAAACAGTTGTCTGGTGCTTTGAGCTCCCACCCTGTTCCTCCACGAGCCCATATTCCACACAGCGGGCTGTGAAATCATTTTTGGTCTCCCTCGGAAGACAGCCCCCCCATGCAGAAATCCATAAATTCATGAGCATCCACCATCCACATGAAAAGAAAGGATGTGGTGAAAACAGAGTGTGATAGAGAGCAAGGGGAGAGAGAGTGAGAGACCAGAAGAAATTAAGAGGAAAATCAGGGGAGGTAAACAGAGAGACAAGACACGAGGCAAAAGAGGGTAGAGAGAGTAAGGGAGGAGGAACTGGACAGGCAGTAGCAGAGGAGAGGAGGAGAGGAGAGGAGACAAATGAATGCTGAACAGCAGTGTGAGCGCTTGGAGGGACCCAGCATGAGTCTGGTCTGAACCCCCAACCGATTTAGTGCCGGAAGACACAGACATAGGAATATCAAAATGCTTCGGTTGCTCGCACTTGTGCGCACACACACACATACACACACACAAACACACACAGCTGCTCTATTCCTTCATTCTGCTCAGCTCAGCTTCTCACTCTCCCTCTACTTCCTGGGAGCTCCCCTTGTTGGAGCTCTCCCATCTCTTTGCCCTTCTCCTGACTTCGTCTCTTCTCATCTTCTCCCCACTTCTCAAACCCAGGATGTAGCACCGCTAACCCTGGCACAGTACAGTATATGTAGCTCAAGTGCAGTACGGAAGATAATGTACGCCAAGCAGTGTGACAGTGCTCATTGATTCTTACATAATATGCTACAAAGTGGATTGCCTAAAGCTATATCTCTGATGATGAAAACTATTCACTATTACTTTTGCAGCAAGTAGACTGAATTTGAATTACTTCATGATGATAGTGTTTCATTACAGCATACAATATTGTGTGATACTGAGACTGGGTCATTACATCAGCAGTGGGCTTGAAACACGTGTACCTTTGAAGAACATGTTACTGTAACTGCCTTTTTTGACATTTTTTTCAAATAACTTCACACTTTACTCTTATTAATACAGTGTTTGGTGGCTGGATACTTGAAATGTTTCTTGAATTTGATTAGAGTTTGCCTGTAACAAATTGAGTTGATTGGACATGACTCCTGTTGCTTGAGGTCTGGCTAGACTCTGAAACTGTGCAAAAAGGGTCTTGGTCTGGGAGGTGAAGAAATGGCCAATCATTGTGCCACTCAATAGTCTGTAGCACTTGATCACTGTGGCCTTTATGTTCTGATTGAAGTATTTGGGTCTGGATTCCAAGCTGTAGTAAAATCCACTCACAGCTCAGTACCTGTTTATGGCAGTGGCAGCATAAAGCCATGGGGATGTGAGGACTGGGAGATGGGTCAGGATGGATTGAGCAATGAACGGACCCCACTGCAGCAGACTCTTTGAAAACGTTCTCCAAGGAGCAGACCATGTCAGACCGGCACAAAAACATAAAAGAAATCACTTTTCAGGAAAACAATCACCAGAAGCACAGAGCTTAGCAATTAAGGAGTGACTTTTAGATGATTCTCTGATCTTCAGTGACCCAGCAAAACACTGAGCTTATACCCCTGTTAAAATGTCTGAATAGACTTAAAGATCACAAATGATGTATGTTCACCATCCAATCTTGAGAGAGTGCACTGGGAGGAATTGGAGAAAAAGAAATGACATAGAGCAATAATTAGTGCCAGCGATGGCTCTGCAAAGTATTGAATACAGGGTCTGCATATTAATTTCCTAATATCAGTATATCTCATTTATTTCTTAATTTCTTAAATTAAAGAAAAGAAAACAGTTTTTAGTTTTACTATTATGATGTTTTCCTTTAGTAAGTATAAAAAATGTATTACCTCCTTTACTTATGTTTCATTTAAAACATAAGTTAATGAGGTTATCCTGTTTTAAAAAACATATCAAATATCCTTTTTTTGTGCATTGCGACAACAGTTATACACAACCGCATACAGTGCATAAAATGTATATATCATACTGCTGTCACCTCTAGTGTTAGTGGTTGTCGTCAAGCCGATCTCTTTGCTTAGTAACTTCTCAATATGATATATCACTTTACTTGGGGGAGCACAAAAAGAGTAACTAATGATTAAGTGGTAATGAATGACTCGTTACTAGTTTGTGCCTCTCAGCGTCTGGTTCAGAGTTAATCAGGAACAACTCAAGAAGAAAGAGGTCGTTATTGCGATTCACTGATATAATATTAATAAAGTATGTGCCAGTCTGTTCTCTAGTAATTCATCATTATCTACTATGTAGTCCTCGAATCAGAGTTATTCAGGATGA
The DNA here is from genome assembly GCA_036023855.1 of Gadopsis marmoratus. Lineage (NCBI taxonomy): Eukaryota > Metazoa > Chordata > Actinopteri > Centrarchiformes > Percichthyidae > Gadopsis > Gadopsis marmoratus. Next base: position 22,362 of record JAVQJF010010055.1, on the reverse strand, counting down.
ATAGAGAATGATTAATTAATAATCAGGTCATTCATGATTCTTTCCTGAGTCTGATTCTGATCCTGATGCTCACTATTCACTATTCACCAAATACTGGACAATGTTTTTTTGCATAGTATCATTTGCATACAACATTTTTATAACAATACACCAAAAAAAAAGAGTAATACAAAACCACATACAGTACATAACGTATATATCACATAATGTAACATATGTTTGGGTTAGTAGTTGTTGTCATTCTGATCTAAATGTATGTTGTGCTCAATCTATTATTTTAATCAAGACCCGGGGATCAGACACACACAGACACTCTTGCCACTGCACACACACACACAAGCAGAAGATAAATTTGTGTAAATACTGTTTATGCTCCATTGTGACACACACAAACATCCACACCACACATGCATTTGATTTACAGTAAATACACAGTGCACATGCTTGTGCACAAGCAGGATGCACATGCACACGCACACACACACAAATGCGCACAGGTTGACTGAGTCATTCATTGACAAAAGGTTAATAGGTCTACACAGATGCACCAGGAAGCGTAATCACCATAATTATTCACCACAGGTGCCTATTGGCCACCGAGGGCCATCACATGACATCCCCTCACAGTCTTTGACATTTGATTTGTTAATATGGTTCATTATGTGACATGAAGATGACAGATCAATAATTATAGCGAGGGGAAAAAGAAAATTTGCCTGTTTGTGTGGTGATGTTGGATGTGGTTGGAGCATTATGGTGGAAGAGGAAGAGTCATTGAATAACAGGAGAATAAAGGTAATGGCATTGCACATGGGCTTAGTAAGGGCATTTACTGACACATGGGGACACATTGTGGAGGAAAATGAGAGAGTCATAAAAGAAAGAGGAAATAACTTTAATGACAATGTATGCATATGTGTTGGTTGACTTGCAGACACAGAGGAAGGGAGAAGAGAAGATTAGATGATTAATGAGGTGAGGTGAGATGAAACAGAGAGAGAGAAAGAAGGAACAAAAAGGAAGACATCTTTACTTAACATGACTGTGAAATGATTCATAGTCACTCACTCATTGAGACACTTTGAATGAAAGAGAGGTACTGAAGAGAAAAATATGAAATAGGATATGGATTATTGGGAGGATAAATAGTATACGTAGCTGTGCTGTGTTAGTGATGATGGTGAGACATTTAACCATTTCTTAGTTGTGTCACCAATACAGATGAGCTTGTAAGCCTTAAAAATAACAAAATGTAACCCAAACCCTGACTTACAGTATGTGACACAATGGTAAAAATAAACGTTTTAATAACACATTGATAGGGGGTGTGAATTTGTGTGATTTTATTTGAGTGTTTGCTGAAGTCAGAAGGGAAGTGAGTGGGATAAATCAAACCCTTCTTCTGCATCCAACATGAAAGTGCTGAAATGATTATTTTACAGTATGCCTGCTTCCAAAGGTCTTGTCTGCCCCCCTCAGGCTGGCAGACAAACCACATCCATGCAAAGTTATGAAGTCAGCCCATTGTCTGGCCTCAGTGCCACCATGATGTCATAGTAAATAAGTGGGACAGAGGAGATTATTTATCCATTATTTGCCCATTAAGATGCTACGGTCATTCTCCCTGCGGGCTATTGTGGTAAGTCATTGTAGGCAGAGAATTACAGGAAAGATAAGAGAACAGAAGACAAGATGTCAGAAGAGCCTATCTTTCCAGCTCCAGTGAGCATCTCCCTCACTTCCTCTTGGCACTGAAAGGTGAAATATAAAGTTGTCTCAGTGTAGGGTTAGGGCTAAGGGCTGGGCGAAAGTTAGCTGTGTCATTGCTACTGGCACTAAGGAGCCTGCTCAAAGGTCTCTTTAGTCACATGGCTATTAACCCGTCAAAGGGATTAAAACCAGTGCCCTCAATTTGCAATTTCACCTCACAACAGCTGTGCATTTGTTCAAACTCAGCTTTGGAATAGTATGAATAGCATTTAGCGGTTGCACGTCAAACCAGTTATATGCATCATCTAGGGATAGATGAATCCCTGTAATAATAAAATAATAATAAAGTGTGTGAATTTGATAAAATGCAGAGCTTCAGCTACATAATGCATTCTTCAAAGACACTTACAGTGTTATATTCCAAAGTGCATTTCAATTTGTACATAAATAATTAAGTAAATATAACAGACACATGCATTGCTTTAAATCTTTGCACTACCGAAGAGCTTGAGCACAACACCTTGGAGCTACAGTCACAGTTGAGAAGCAGTTTGTTATATTTACCATGACACAGTTCAGCTTCACAGGTGGATGAGGGCTGATAACAAAGTGAAATACCAAAACACAATGTTTTTATGAGCCTATATTCAAGGTTTTGATGATGTTGGTCATTCTTTCAAACTGAACATTCTGTTTAAGGCTGCTTGTAAGAGAATCTTTGTTTGTCTTCTTCTGTTAAGAATGTAACATTACTGTTTTGGACCATATTGTATGTTGTTTAGCAAATAGGTTTTGCTTTTAGGAAAGATTAAATCGTTCTACTTTCCTTTGCTTCGGCCAATCTTTTATTTTCTGCTTCAACTTATTGAAGCTTCTGTCAGGCAACAATTGTTGCTGCCTTAAAATGAAAGTGAGTCTTTAAATTGCCAACATTTTAGGCACTGAACCCAAAAAAAGCTGATGGTTTTAGCTGATGGTTTTCATTTCATCATCTTCCATTCATCCCTTCTGTGAACCTGGGAGGGAGTGACTTGTAGTGGGATAGATTGTTGGGAAGACAAGGATGCATTGAGAGAAAGCCACCTGTTGTGAATTTCCTGAATGGCTATTCAGTTATTCATTCAGTTGATTTTGGAGGAGGTATCAGGAGCTATCAGTGTCAGTGTACATGAAGGCAACTTGCAAGGATAGCATCAGGGAAAACCACAGTACACGTTTTGCTATTATTATGTTTTATAATATTATTATTACTATAATTTCCAAATAACCACTCTCATCGCCTTTGGCGTTTTAGTATCTATAGCCATTGAAGTCCTTTTCTAAATAATGATGTGCTTTTAAACACATTCATATGCAAAAACAAACATAAGCTCAGATACACAAGTCATAGTATGGCCATCAGAAATGACACTTTGTGAGTAGTCACACAAACTAACTATTGCCGCTGCCAAGCTAAATGTTCAAAAAGCTCAAATGAGAAGTGGCTGCGAATTGACATCAACATTTTAATAGATTTATAGTCTGTGTCCTGGTTTAAACCCACAGGTGTAAAGAAAAACCTGAAAAATAATGCTTGCTAATGGGAAGGGAATGCTAAATTATGCAAAGCAGTCTCTGAACCATTAATGGACACAGTATTTTTTTTTTTTATAAATTGTGGGGTATCTTTCTTTTCCTATTCTCTCTCATTAAGGACATTTGGCATGGACCTCAAATCTATAGACGAGGTGTGTTTAAGTTAATTGCTCCTCTCTCTTCTATTATCCTGTTTTGGCCATAATGAGAGATACATTATTAGAAACTTCTCGGAATGATATTAACATTTAATAGGGGACAATAAAGTACATTGGGGACACAGTATCTGATGTGACAGAGCAATTAGATTATGTTTTATGAGTGTCTTCCTGTCCTGAAGAGTGGCCTACACTGTGGAGATTTGCTAATTTGGAGCAGGGCACAAACGTCCTGGGCCATATCTTGGTCGGCGGGGCTCTTGAGAATCGTACATGAATCGCTGGCAGTGGTCTCTTTATGCTTCACTTTGCCTTAAATAGATTTTTAGCATGACAAGAGAAGAATTTCAGGGCAAATGTGGACATGTCTGACAATGATGTTTCCTGTGGTCTTTCCCCATTCAAGGATTAAGGAATTGTAGCAGAATGGTGATTAACTAACTGCTGTTTAACTGCTGTACTCTCCTGTACTCTTAAGTAACTGGCAAATTGTGATCTGTTAAAAATTGGCTTGTGTGGCAAAAGCTGTTCGAAAGGGCAAGTCTACAATAACATTTCCCAAGATTTCTTGTAAAGAAAAGTATATATCCATGCTGGGGAAACAGTACTACCTAAAATTGCAGTGGGAATATTTAGAAGCAATGGCATTTTGACAGCTGTTCATGTATGGCATGACTGATATTGATTATGTTAATTGGTAGTTACAGTGTCAAAGAGTTGAATGCTTGGATGAATCAAATATCAAGTGATATCAACAAAACCTCAGTCTAAAAATGTGTTATGTTTCAACCTTCTATTCATCCCATGTTCCACATGTGGATCCAGCCTTGTGAATGTTTGTTTTTCCGCCGGTGAAATGGAGTCTGTAACCTTACTGGACAGACAGTATGTGTCTATTGTGAGATGTACTGTATGTGTGTGTGTGTGTGTGTGTGTGTGAGTGCATGTCTGTGTATAAATAAAAGGATCTTTAGTAAATACACCTTTTGCTAAGCCGCTTACAGGCTATGTGAAAGTGTGTGTGAGCGTGTGTACATACACAACAAATGGGTGTTTATGATTTTGTGCTGTGTGAGAGCATTTTGTGTGTGTGTGTGTGTGTGTGTGTGTGTCTGTCTTTGCATGTGTGCAGCTTACCCACTCACATCTTCTGCTGAGGTGTCATTTGGGTGCTCTTAACACACAGCTAACTACATGATGCATTCAGACTTAGCTCCATAATCTATCAGAAGAAACCCAATTGGACAGTGGGAGGCTGAACACAGGAATCTGTAATCCTCAACCCAGCAGACAATCAATCCCTCCACTGGCCCTTGGATGACTCCACAGAGTGCCCCCGCTCCCCTCTTGTCTTTGCTGTGGGCTGCTTGTGCACATTTCAGATGTGGGCGAGGGCTTGTTGGCCTTTGCTGTGTGTTCCTTGTGTATATTTTTGAAGCTCTGAGTGACATTTTAAGATGCCAGGGGAAGATTCCCTGTTTGCGTTTATTAAATGTATCTGTGCGCGATGGCGTGCATGCTTCTGTTTATTTGTTGTTTCATACGAATCTTGTATGAAGCAGGGGACAAGATAACGTCCCATTGCAAAGAGATTTGCTTGATTCGCAATGAGTTCAGTGTGGCTGTGATCTGCGAAATAACAAGACTCGTTAATATCCAACACATTTTAGACAGATGGCTGGGATTGACCTTTGCGCAGAAAAAAATTGTGATAAATATATATATAGTGTTTTAAAGGAATGCATGCAGAATACAAAGAATGTTCTTTGGTTCACATTTAATTACTTGGACTTGGAACTAGGGTAATGACAATGCAAGTGTTTGGTAAAAATCAACTATTTGTATTATCATATAAATCACAAGTTTGTGAAATGCTAATAGTAGCTGGCAAGTGCTTGACCACAATAATTCCAGCCTCTCCGGGGAAAGAGGGCTCTCATAAAAGGGTTTTGATCTCAGGAGAGCATTCTGATTAAATGAAGGTCAGATTTTCCACCAAGGAGTTGCAAGTAAATTTCATGCTGCCATTTCTGGATCAGACCGCACCTTTAGATGCTATTCTGTTCACACAATATGGTTTGTGTGATGCAAATCTCCAGACATTTTGAATAACCAACAAATTGCCTGTTTAATAACTTTGCAGCATGTTCATAATGATGTGTAAAGGTGTTTGGAGTATTGGTAATCTCCAGTCTACACAACCCAAGTGGTCCCTCTGTTGTTATTCTCATAATCCTGCCCTCTTTGAAACCTTCGTACAAACTGCTGATAGATGTTGTTGGCAAGAACATCTGGTAGGCCTGCCTATTCACAAACTGATAGCTGCAGAAAAGAGTTCTGGTGCTAGAACTCACCGTATTGGAGTGGTGGAGTAAAGAGGAGGTTGTACTATCGAGTAATTGTAGCACTTGAAGGACAGGCTAAAGTCAAAGGGGTGTTGAATTACATTTAGCCAAATGGGAGTTTTAATTTCAGTTATACATACAGCATCCTAAATCTGCAAATCGAATTTAACTAATTACTTGTAATTCAGACAAGTAACTACAAGCTGAAGGCATGAAAAGAAACTTACTTAAGTAGGTAGGCTTAGGTGAATACTATTAAGGAATCAACTGACGCTGAGAACTGACAGCCACCAATTGGTGGTATGCAGGCTCTAACAGTAGGCTATGTAACAAGAATCATGGAAAGATTCTTCAGTGTCAAGTTTTCATTCTTCCAAATATATTTTGATAAAAAAAAACATTGTTTGGAAGGTTTTGTGCGCTGACATACTGAAGTCAAATGAAATGGTCGCTACTATAACTTCTGAAAGAAATAGGGCGTCGTGCTGAGTGTAGCTTTAGTCCTCTCTTTATTGTTTAGAAACATTAGCAATGCCTCTAGCTTTATAGTAGCAGCAAAGGCTGACTCCACAATAATTTGAGATAGAGTTTAATAGTTTATGTATTTAAACAGTAAATGTTAGTATCGCCGCAGCTTTCTGAGCTACATCCCATTTTTCGTTCCCTGGAACAGTGATACTGTCACATGCAGATGTACAGAAACCACGTAAAAAGTCCAAGAGAAGATGAAGAGACTAGCTTGTCTTGCTCTCTCAAAGATATCAGCTTCTCTATTGATTTCTTCCACCCTGGGCCAAGTAAATTTCTTGGCTGTGAAATTAGTAATGCGCGTCGTCACGCATCCCTCACAGTCATGAGGAGTTTTGGATACCGGGATACGTGCTTGCTCTACCTCCGAGCAAAAGACATTTGCATGAACCCTCATGTGAGTTTAATAAAAAGGCAAACTGTAAGATGAACTACTCTGGAAAAGTGTATTGTGCAATTTGGAGGGTGCCTTCATAAAAACTGTGGCGCAGAAAGCTTTGTAACCTAGACCTTGTTATGTGGTGAGGGTTTTGTTTTGAGATAGCGCTTTGGGATTGTTATGCACGTCTCTTCTCTTCTATTCAGTGCCCACACTTGCTATGAAAAGCTTCAATAATGTGCAGGTTATAAGTCCTTTTGTTGCAGTTTCACTGCTAAAAAAATAACAACCATTATGAACAACAAAGGGCCGACTTGGCAGGCTCACAGAAATTAGCCTCTCAGAGATGTGATTATGTCTGTGCAATCTTCACCGGTCCTTAAACCAATACTGAATGACTCAACCTCATTAGGTGTGTGGATGTGTGTGAGATTTTCATGATGAGGCTTTATAGCAATGAGAAAATAATTGGCATTTCAGTTATGATCAGGCTGTGGGCTTACAGTGGGGAGATGGCTTCCAGTCTGATTTACACTTCAAGAGAAGTGCATAGACAGGAGAAAAAACACCATGTCTCTGTCTTTGATCTGGCTCATCGACAAGGCTTGGGAAGGGCAATTCCCACAGACAGACAAGACAGATATTGCACTATTTATACTCAAAATGAAGTCAAAGCTGAATCATAGGGATATTACATTGCGTATGGACACATAATCCATGAATATACCAACAATATACATATATACTGTTGTGTGTGTGTATATATACAGTACTGCACATTTCCTGTTGGAATATGCATTTCACAAAAATATACAGAATATGCTTTTTGATGTTAAAAAAGGTTCGGGTTGGGGTAATTAGTTGTGGTTTAAAGTGGTGAAAATTTGGGTTAGCGCCAATACATTGTATTCAATCACTGCCATGTGAACAAACTGAAACAGATGCTTTTGTTATTCATAGTGCTTCATTGTTTAATGATTCCTTTTCCTTTAGATCAAATTAGGCCAAGCGCTAATTGATTGTAATGGAAAACGAGGTGACCACTATTGTCATAAGCTGCCATTGCCGCATGGCCCCAATCTCACTGTCTTTACGCTGATGGATAATTGTTGGTCTGATTGCTTGGCCTTCCAGTTCTGTGGTTTCCATGCTAATAAGCTAATTATTGAACAACAATGTAGTCTCAAATAATTCAATTATTGTAGACACTAATGAACACACAGTCCAATAACAGGGGCTTGATATTTCAATTGTACTTGTGCCTGTACTTGACAGTTAGGGTCTGTGTTCACATGCTCAGTTTGCTGTAGATGTGATTTTATGGTAAATGGTGAGGTTAGAGAAACATGCCCTGTAGTCAAACACGCATTCATTGTGGCTTTGCAGAAAAACGTGTGCTGTATGTTATGTATGGATTATTTATGTACAGGTTATCGTGCTAGTCCCACTTTTTTAACTTCGAAAATGGTCTGGTTGACTGCTTCTTTAAAAAAAAAGACAGATGCAGCTTTGTGGTACACATACACTTACATGTATGGGTTTGTCATTGATATATATTCTGGTAACAAACCTGAAGCCCATTGAGCAGTAGTCCTTGTTTCAAAGGCAAATTGCCTGGAAAAAAGACAAAAGTCTGTTAGATGTAACTGATGTACTGTAGATACTCTACTTGTATGTGTATCATCATAGATGCTACACTCTGTAACCTCACACATCCACATCGTAAAAAGGTGGAAGGGGTCAGCCCAGAGTTTAATAAGGATAAAGATTCAAGCCCTATCACAAAAGGAACACATCATCTGAGTCTACAAAGCAGAACGCTGCAAAGTGAACAAAAAAAGTGGATTGGGGATGCAATATAAAAGCTGCTGTTAAAATTAAATAAATTTAGTTCCAATTTCCTGGCACAGAGGATTTGATGTCACAGAAGGTCATTTCATTGGCCTTTTGACATGACTAAATCAAATGCTGAGGAATTACTATTATTTGATGGGCAGACGGGATTCACAAGGTTGGGGGCGGCTGGCAAATCCCTTATCCCTTATTTAATGTCTGCAAGTCGATACTAGGCAGCAAGAGAGAGAAAGAAAGACAGAAACATAAAAAAGATAGAAAGTTTTAAAAAAACTAGAGAGTGAAAAAGAACTTCTGCAAAGTACTAAGCCAAAGCAAAGAACAAGACCAATAGCATGGTATATTTATAATGAAAGCAAAGGAAAGGGAGCGAAAGAGAATCTTCTGCCTTAGATGATGCCCCTCCTCGCTGCTGGAAGCCAAACGAACATTCTGATTTTTTTTTTTTTAACCATAAAATGGACGAGTCTGGAGCTTTACTCTGACACAGGGAGAATTAAGCTGGTTTGACTGGGCTCAGGCTGAGTTATCACTTCCCCCAGCCGGACACTACACACACACAGGCTGAGCCCAGCAGAGAGGACAGAGGAAGAGGACTTGAAAGCAGGTGTGGGATTCCTATGGCATAATGCTGAGTTGAAAAAGACTATCTGTCTGTACTTTAGGCTTTATTGGTCTCTGTCATACAAAGCACAGCCAGAGGCAGTGTATCAGAGGTGGGAGGCAGGAGGGGGGTGGTAGCAGTACTTACTGTACGATAGTCTGGAGGTTCTCAGTTGGAACCCATGATCCTGCCTAAACTACAGGCACCTTTTACATCCTCCATTTCATCATTCTCCTTTAAAGATCACCTTGTCATATAGCTGTTCTAACAAATGTCCCCTCTGGTGTTCTTTCTGTCATATTCCAAATATACTATACTTATTATTATTATTTTAGTATTACTCAAAACCTATTAGCTGCTATGTACAATGTACAGCATTTTAAACCTTTCATATGTGGATCTTTAACTGTAGTACCTCATGAAACATTAACTGAAGCTGACAATTCCATTTCCCGTCCATGAATAGCTCCATTAGTGCCTCTTTTGGATCTCACAGCTGAGGTCCCAGGTCTTAGCCAGAGGCCAGGCAATAACATTTATTTCACTAATTTCTAAGTTCATTCATTTTTGACTGTTATATTTTGTGACTTTAAGACTTTAAGCATGCAGGAATATGCATAACGCTCACACATACACAATACACGCAAGCACAAACACCTGCTCCAATGGTGGACAGGGGAGGTCAGTGTCTGGGTGAAAGCTTGGTAAACAGTTCTGTAACTCATTAGGATGTGCTTTTTGTAGTCATTCAAGGTTATTTTAACTTGGGCCTCTGATTTGAGCTCTATATATGAAAAGCTACAGTGACACCCCCACACTCACACATTGTGGCTTGTGAGGCACGATCCATAAACATAATCCATTTAAGTACAAACCTCTCCTTTTTTTGCTTTTATCTCTACAGTGCTGGGGCCTGATCCGAGATGACATGTTTTTAAACTCCCACATATCTGCGCTCTGTGCTTTCATAAATCAAGCCCTCTATCATTCTCACCGGCCCAACACGTTTTTCCTTGGAAATGAAGATATAGTAGAATCAATTAGGTTTGATGGACCTGACGCTGCTGTGGTCTTTCACGTGCGGCGCAGTTTAGATTCTGTTATTGCTGTGAGAGCAAAAAGGAAAGTTTTATTATCACTGGAGTGTTCCATAATGTAATATTTGAGGAGACCCAGTACTCCGATGAAGGCCTGTTTCATTGCGGTCAGTGTCTTCAACCATCAACTTTACACACGTCAGAAATAGCTCAGTGAAATGTATGAGAATAGAGTGCACTTTAAATTGCTGTTTGGACCAATTTACCTTTTCCCTTTCTCTCCCTCTGATACTCTTATGATTGCGTTTATGTGTGTGGAAAAAGCACCTTCAGCCAAAAGGAAGTAGATTTATGTCCTATGGGAGGGTTGCTGCGAAATGCCACTCTATGCTTTTCCCTTATGCCTATTGATTCACAGTAATGGAAATATCTAACTGACCATGGAAATATACAAGACCAAACCCGCATCTAATATTGTCACTAGTTAAGCTAGTAAATCAAGTGTCATGGACAATCAAAAACATCTCTAAAAGCCAAAAAGTTCCTAATGTGCCCATGCTCAACCACTGATGTGTACATATTTGCTGCACTGACGTCTCTGTGGTTTCATTGTGAGTTGCCCAAAGAATCTATAGGCAGACCTGTTGAAGTCAGAGTTAAAATTAAAATATATTGAGATATATTTTAATTGTTCACAGCATGTGCTGCATCACAGAAAGGTGCATGGTTGTTGTGTTATTGTAGTTAATCCTCTATTTATTTCTGCAAAGACTTGCTTGACTATGAGATTACGAGAAGTCAACGATTAGCTTGTCTGCCCTTGTCAGTGTTAGCCATTTTCAAACGTTTGACTTTATAATTCTAGCAACATGGGAAAATATCCTTGATTCTGCCCAAAAAGTGGATAAATACAATATATACAAAAGTAAATTTAGACCAAAAAAAAAATCTGTCAAAAAATTATAAAATGAAGTAAAAAAAAAACATGTCCACAGGACAAAATATACAGCTCTGCCTTGACATTGATACCGTGTTAAAAATGAACTGATGTCAGCCACTCTCCACCATAACATGAACACAGATTAAGCAAAGTCTGGTTCCATATGAGCATTAGAGTGTAGGGATGAATGATCATTGTGCAGAATATTCATTTAGCATAACAAAAAAGATAATGAAAGTTGTTTTTCCATATTAGCATGTTTGCATATTAGAGATGAAGCCATGTTCACACTATGCTTGCCCCGTCTCTCCTAAATTATCCGATGAGCTACATGTCAGCTTCAAAGCCATAGTCACATAATTCATACACAAACCACAAATTATGATTCCAAGTGTATGTCTCTCTAATAGCATGCACTAGGGAAATTATTAATTTTTTATTGCAACCACAGTCATATATTTGATTAGGTCATAAACATTACTTCTTTGTGCTTCTAGGTCTAAAAATGATTAACGTCCATTGGAGGGGCATTAATCATAGAATTAAAAAAGGTAATAAATATTACAGATATTATCTGTATATAATGTATTTTTTTCAGTTGTCTTCTAAATCTATATGTCAGGGTAATTATATTTGTCAGATTACACATCATATAAATATTTCATAGTTATGTCAGACGGGATTGGATACTGTCTTGCAAAAGAAAAGAAAATGTCAACTTGAGATTGTCAACCTCAACATTCTGAGAAATGTCCAAATTTGACAGTAAAGTTATAGAACAAACAGGCTTAAAGACTGCCATTCTGGGGTAAATAAACAATACCAACCCAGGTCTTGACTATATGTCAATAAGCGATCCATGTATTCTCACCACATACCACATTCAGTCTTTTTCATACACAATGAGTAACATTCTTCCATGTGAGAGAGTACGGAATATAAATTAAAGATTTCCACCAAATCACTCCATAGAGATCTATTCAATCTCCTATTACCTTTAATTCAGAGGCCAGATAATTCCTCAATATGCAGGAGTGGCCTATATTTAAAGATAGCCATCCATGTGAATCCTGCCCATACTTGACAAGCCTCAGAGAGAAGGAGGTAAGAAAATGGAAGGTGGTTTGAGAGGAGAGAGAGAGAGACAGAGAGATTAGCATAGTAAATCATAGCAAAATCACAAAAAAGCAGAAGAGAGAGGCGGAAAGACAGAAAAAAATACTAGCATATGAGGAGAAGAGATCAACAGATAAGCAGCAGACGGGGTGAAAAAGAGAAAGAGAGAGAGAGAGAGCACCACACACGCAACAGATATACTTGGATGACGAGGTTCCAGCAGAATCCATCATGATGAAACTCTCCTTTGCACCGGGAGGCCTCCACTCCTTTAAGGTCTACAGGCTTTGATGGCTATCATTTTAAAGGTCTAAACGTCTCACTTTCCAAATGTGTGTAAAAATGGGAATGGGATTTTTCCAGGTTTTGATGTTGGGGATGAGATATTGGGGAAGTTTGTAAATTGAAGAGCCTGAAATTGTCAGAATTGATCACATGTACGGTTAATGCTCCACTTTAACGTTACATCTCCAGGTTTTGACTTAATGCATATATTTGGAAAAATTATACATATTTTTTGCATTGCTATTCACAGTTTCCCATGAACATATGCACATTTCGATCATTATATGCAGTGCTTCTTTTCTCTTTGTAACCTTTTTAAACATCCAAGTGTCATCAGGTTTGCTATCAAATGCAATAGCATGACTTAGAAATAGTTAGCTAATAGCTAATAATATTTAGTTATTAGATAATAAACTGATAAAGAAGCTTACAAAAGACAAGTGTAATATAGTTGTAAAACTGTGTCCATTCTCATTAACATAGTGAGATTGTGTGACTCCATACAAGCATGGAAATTGTGTTATCTGTGGGGTTATTTTGAGCTACCACATCATCCACACATATACAGTATTAGCTACTTTGCAGTCAGGTTCATACATACACTTGCATGCACTCACACATAACACACACACACACAGACACACACACATACATACACACGGTCTGTTATGGTGCTGTTGAGGCCAAATGCCATTATTTTAATTCAAGACCGAAGAGGTTCTGGACCACAAGAGGCAGTTGTTGGATAGCCATACCCTTCAAGCCAGTAACACACAGTCTGTCCCTCACACACACAGACATGCACAACCCCCATCTCATCCCATCTTGTCACCTTGCCCCCAAAACACCCTGAAACAAAATTTATTCATTCATTTATTCATTCATCCAATCATTTTGGCCTCTTCACTTTTTGAGAGGAGGTGGATAGGCCCATTGTGCTGCAACCTGTGTACCTCCACCCCTCAAGCACTCTGGCCAATTTTCGCTCCCATGCTGTCCCCTTAAGAGGAGAGGGCTGAAATGAAAAGCCTTGTCCTTCCTTTTCCCCCCCCCATCATCCTCCCACCCTCCTCTCCTCTCCAAAAACATCCCATAATGGGGGACTGGAGGCTGTCTATCTATTTTTCTGCCAAAAGAGGGGGAGAGAGAAAGAGAGAGCATGCGAGAGAGAAAGAGAGAGAGAGAGAGAGACCAACAGTGAGCTCATCATCCTTGATTAGGCCTGTCACCACCAGGTAGGAGGCAGCAATTAGCCTTGGCCAGGCCTGTTCCACTGAGACACACACATGCACACATGCCCACACGTGCTCCCTCGCACACACATGCATAATTACAGAGACACAACAGACACTCATGCAGACACACACCCATACACTGGGGAGATCGACTGAATGAGTGCGGCATCTGTTAGAGAGTGATTTGGCTGCCGGAGTGAAAGAAAGGATGGATGAATGTGTGGCAAGGAGGAGAGGAGCAGTGGCACACTGGCATGGAGGGATGGAGAACAGGAAGAGAAGTCATGGTGAAGGACAGGAGAGGAGAAAGAGTGAGGGGGGGCGGAGTTTTTCAAAAGGTAGGAGACCCGAGGAGGGGACAGGTGTGAGAGGACGCAGAGTTGAGGAGAGGAAGGAGAAAAGACTGTACGGATTCATGGTTGTGTGCAAATGTCAAAGCAAGTGAAGGAATTGGGCGAGTTAAGGGAAGGAGGAGGAAATGGGTAATTGAAGCAATGAGTTCAGGAAAGGAGAGGAGGACTCAAAAAACGAAAGGGGGATTAAAAACAAGAACGTCGCTGCTCGGATTGATAGTTTGCATTGGGACAAAAGAGGAAAGGATGGAGGAAGGCAAGAGCAAAATGAGGGATGAGGAGGTGGAGAAAGAGGGGGAGTAGGGGTGAAAGAAGAAAGGAGGGATGGAGGCAGAGTAGGAGAGGACAGATGGAGTGAGGGAAGGGAAAGGAAAACAGCCATGGAGCAAAAGACAGGAGGGGATGAGTGGTGGGGAGAGAGGGGAAGGAAGAGTGGGATGCAGAGATGGACGGGGGAGAGGAGATTGGCTGTTTGGTTTTGATAGCATGTGCCAAATCGATTGTGGCTGACTAATCCAGTTAGTTATGGCAGAGGCATGCAGAAGAGGCGCTTATGGGGGTGTTAGGTTATAGGGTAGGGGTGTGTGTGAGTGTGTTGGTCTGTCTGCAATTGTGTGTCTGGTGTACGTTTCCTGCCCTGTGTGTCTTCATGTGTGTTTGTGTGAAGCATGTCCAAAGCTGACATGAGGCAAAGCTACTGCCATGCTGTGAGACTTCGCTCTTGGAGAAAAAAAACACACAAGCACACACTAGTCAGTATTCACTCATACATGCACAGGATAAGTACTCAAATGTTAAGCTAAATTAAATTGCTTTTACTCTAAATTAAAGCATGATTATGACAACAGCAAGGGAGACTAACTTTAATATGTTGTCTAGATTCTTTTGGCTAAATATTGTATTAATTAGATTCTTTTAAGTGCAAATTTTGAAGCACGCACAGATGAGGACAGATGGAGTCTGCTGGCAAGTATAAGCAGTTATAAAGGGTTTTCTTCAGCTGAAAGTGGAGCTGCTCATATTTTCAGTTACTCTACTAGCCACTTCCACAGTCTACATCCAAGAAATATGGTTCAGAATAAAATTTTCCTTTGTCATATTCCATTTAAACACAGTTTCAACAATTATTGCTATGACCACGGTCATAACATCAGCCGTGCTATAGGGTGCTTAGCATGCCCCAGTCCCTTAGCCTGCTCTTTACAATGAGCCACTTATGTAGAAATGGAATGCTGGCATGTTAAATCACTTCATCTATAATTGCCTGAATTTACTTCTCCTTAGAGGCCCAAACATAAGAAATCCTCCCAGGCCCAATAAATGCTGCTGCTGACCGTATTTCTGATTAGTGGCTGGGGGGCGGAGGAAAGGGTTTGACGCTCATTTTTCACAAACAATTTTTCCATTTTTCTTCGCAGGCAGACAGTTGGCATTAGATTAGGGCAGGCCTAACAGAAGCAGGGCCGCAAGCAAATTGTGCGGCTTGAAGGGCAAATGCCCCTCTGAATTTATCAACTTATGGCTCCAGTGAGCTGCAAGTGATGGTGATGACCTTAAGATACCCTCCTAAGGATGCCTTTTACCGTCACTCAATGCTACACGCAGAGGCTCTTTACAGGGCCATAGGCTGCTAGCCTGAATGAGCACAGTGGGTTTTTTGATGTTTCATTTTTAATAAATCTGTAAGTAAATTGGCTATACATAGCTGTGGTTGTTTTATGTGTTTTCCCCCATGACTGTAAACTGTACATAGTAGTGTGCACCATTCGTCTGTAGTATATCATTCTTTTACCGTTACACACAACAATGAGGTACAGAACCACATGGGTTTTACCGTCACCTACTGCACTACGTGACATAACTTAAACTTTCGTCAGTCAGTATGTGAGTCACATTAATTCTTCATTAAGGTCTACGGCTAAAATATTTCATCTTTTGACCAGTATATACCATAGTAACTATGGAGGTATATAAAGATAAATTCTGATGATAAAAAATGTTTTCCACTGATTTAAAGTTATGTTTGAAACATTTGTTATGTTGGCAACAAACATAGTCCGGTAGGAAAACAGTCACTATTTGGCTCAATGTTATAACAAGTAATGAAGCTTTTTGGCAAACCTATAAGATCAGATGAAGTTGGGATACATAGAGTATGACAGACACTATCGTGTGTACACGCAACATGCACAGTCATAAGTGTGTCTAAAGCCGCAGTGTGTTCTCCCCAAACTCCATCACTCACTTTCTTTGACAACTCCATACAAAGGACTGTTGTTCCATCAGGGTCGTAACTCAACTGGAAGGACAGAAACCGTGGAAACGCTGACATTTCGAAGCTGTTCCAAAATATACTGTACTACTCTCTTAACTGTAAGGACTTATTTTATGGTTGAATGCAATGCAGTTGAATGAATACATTGTGCCATGAAAACATCCAGTAAATCATACATCTGACATATGGCCACGAAAGTGGACAGACACACAGGGACGCATGCACTCAAACATGCAGACAGACGGTCATTAAAGTAAGCAGGGAAAATGTTTCCTGTAATTCTGTGCAGCTTTAGTACAACTTGAAGCAAATGCACAGGAGTGCTGAACATACTGCGACCCACACATTCTGCTTGATACTCACACAGCAAGGGAAACCTTCGGTACTGTCGGATTGTGTATCCTGTTTACCTCATTGTTACTTCTGTGTTAATGGTAGAAATCTAGTGAACGTTTTGTGTCGTGCCAGTTAGTTTGCTTACTAGCTGCCCTGCATGACCACAACAGCACAGGCCATACATTAAAACTAAAAGAGCGCCATGACTGCTAATAACATTATGAGGATAATACATGGATCACCATGGGCATATTACATGAGTATGATTTAATACTCTTATAGAGTAATTTATTCTAACTTTAATTATCATGCAATCTAGATATTCAAAATGCCCGTTAGTAGTGTAGAGTGAAAAGTCACTCTTCTAATGCCCACTTGATGAAAAATGAGGTGTTTCAATATAATGCTAAAGTCATAAACAGCAGCAGCCAGCCACCAGCGGGTGGCACTGACCATGACTCATGTCACCATTATTATTATTTACTGTCCTATTCTATGAGAGGCTGCAGAGTAAAGGCTGACCAACATGTTGCTCTCACATGCAGTGTTACATCTGGAGGTCATCAAGCTGACACTGTGAACATTATTCTATACCGTGTGAATGTAATCATAACACAACATCTTTACAAACAATGTAAAGAGATGGACAGAGAGCTAGTAACGTAATGAAGAAACAGATGTAAAGCCCATATGGTTTTCATCAATATAACATTCTCCACTTCACTTGATAGCACAGTAAAATTGCAGTGGAGAAACTAGACCATTGCTGAGGATTTTGGCTTAGGTTTTGTGTTATTCTGCATGTATTTATTCTGTTTGTCCCCAGGCTCGATTTCTTGAAGGAGGATTGACTTTGAGCATGAAAGAGGGCCTCTATCAAAACTTGGAAGGGACTGCTTCAACCAACCACTAGTGCACTGTAGTGACTACTTTATCAGTCACTTCTCATCTTTCTGACCAAATTTAAATTTTATTTAAAAATTGTTTTGACTGACACTGAGTGCTGGCAAAACTGATGTAACACTTTAAAGATCTTTAATAGCATTGCACATATTAAATAGCATGTGTTCTGATAAACATGGAATAGTGATTAGATCCTCAATTGCAATCTGATGTTTAATAATTTATTCTTGACAACTGATGTTTTTCCAAACTCATTTTCCACAGCTTAGGTGGCCATCCTCCAGCACCATCATTTAAAGACGATTAACGTTCTCCTCCATGTTTTAATGTTGATAGTAATAATATCCTTAAGCATCAACTTAACCATTCATGTATGCAAACAATTCATAAAGCACACCCTGAAGTCTCTCTTAAAAGGTATGTTCTATTTGATCCATGAGATCTTTTGTTGCCTATGGCAGGTTGTATTATTTTAGCATTTGAGGAATCTGCCGCACATTGGAAAATGCAAAATGCAACCATGCAAGGTGGGACTCTCACTTTATAATGGAATTTACCTCAAACATTTCTGAGCCTAATGGAATTCCTACTTTCAATATAGTTTGCATGAGGCCTTTTAAATGTAAACAGTTCAACAAATCAGAGCCATCAATCAATGGGTTCAGACATATTAAAGTCTAGAGAAATGTTTGAAGTTATGACTATATTGTGTTGGATCATACGTGTGGGCTTATATCATGTTCTCCCTCATGTTAAAAGCACAGCATCAGCTCTTGAGTCCATCCCTACGTTATGTGAATATGGCAATTAATATAATCAAAGGTTTACCGACTAAGCCTTTAATTTTGGTTTGCTACAGGAAGGTTGTGGTTTTTATGGTACAGTATGTGTTAGATCCATCCCTCAGCTCCCTGAGGTTGTTCCCAGGCTTCCTGGGATGTACAGTATAATCTCTCCAGTGTGTTCTGGGTCTGCCCTGGGGTTTCCTCCAGGTTAGAGCTGTTTCAAATACCTCCACAGAGTGAATCAGGGACGCATACTGATCAAATGCCAGATCAAATACCTGAGCTTGTCCGTTTTACAGAGGAGAGGTCATGGACCTACTCTGAGCTCTTCACACTGCATTTTGACCAATTACACCCATGGTCTTCTTATTTTGTCTTTTGGCCAATAAACAAACTTTGTGACCATAAGTAAGGGTTGGAATATAAAGCAACTCCATGCTCCTTCCTGGTTCAGTACAATGACCACAATACTGCAGTCATTGTCTTTCGATCTCACTCGCCACCTCACTCAAGAGGAGTCTCAGATTCAACGATAGTTAAAGTCTTCGGCAACGATTCACCCTCTACCCAGAGGAGATTATACACCTTTTCCCTACAAAGAGCTATGACCTCAGACCTGGAATAGATGGCCCTCACCCCAAAGTCCCTTCCATCAGTACCTATCTGAAGGCTGCCCCCAGTTCTCACTTGAGATCATGACTGAGGACATAACTATGACCCTCACTACATCTGATCCAACACACTAGCTGATAATAACATTTTGATCTAAGGTGGTGGCACTAAAGTAGAGGAATAATCCATCTTCTGCTTTAAAATGGCGAGCAGGACAGTCATGCCTAAGAAGTGCAATAAGAAGGTATATTCAGGTAAGTTTAGTATTTACTGTTTTCTCATTGGCAAGTGAACACCGAATGCTAATTAAAGAATTACTGTTTGGAGTCCAGAGGTGGAGTGTTTACTAGGAACCGGCAACATGCATTAGCATTGAAGTGACCTTCTCACATTGGACAAACTCCAACACTAGGAGCTCAGCTGGGGCCTTGTGGGTATCCTCACCACCTGCTCATTACCGCTCACTCTGAACAACTCCAGAAAAAGGAGTGAGTCCAACCTTTATCCAAAAGATGGGGGAGATCTCAACTTCAGTATACAGTGTGTAGTTGGTACCAGAGATGTTACCTATAGCAACAACCTTTAAACATCTGAACCATTAAGCCTATGAATGGTGCAAACATGTAATCAAACCTCTGGCTTGCTATTTACAAATGAAAGCAAGGCAATATAGATGCAGAGAAAAGATTACAGATGTAGAAAAATGCTCCAAACAGAGAGAAATACAATTGCATAGTCTTAGTTGACGTGTAAAATACATACAAAAGAAATAGTTGTAATCAGTAATTTATTTTTTCCGCATTTCTGTCTATCTACATTCTGTCAAAAGTCACTTCTGAAAACTGAGTAGTTGGTTAATCAACATGCTGATTTGTCACAATGAGAGTTGTATACATTTTGTATGTATTTTGCATGAGGTATATTAGATACCTATATAGTCATAAACACATTTTAACTTGGAAATAACACAAATTAAAGGAAAGTAAAAAAAAGAGAATATAAGCTGCCAATTGCAGTGTAAATCCCAGATCACTGACTGTTGTGTTATGTGTAATAACGACACATGCCTGGCCCAATCTTTGTTCTTAAATGTATTAAATCACATCAGAGCTACCTAGATGTAATAAAGAAACCTATGATCTTTTAGAAATCAATGGAATTACTGCAATCTACAAAATCAAGCAATTGCAATGGACCTCTGGGAACTGAGTGAGCCAAGCATATGAGCTCCAACTACATGATTGCCTTTGCTTTTGCTGTTCAAGCTTTTATGGCTGCATTCAATTATGAACTCTCTTTCATAACCGTATTGCAGAGCTTAGCAAAGCCATGGCTGATTCAGTTCACGACATATAAAAACCTGTAATCAATGGATCATTTCCATGTTACACGTCGCGTGGACTTCTGTGGTGTCAAATGCAATCAAAAGTGTCAAAACCTGTAAGAGTTCCTCTCAGCTTGTGTGTGTGTGTGTGTGTGTGTGTGTGTGTGTGTGTGTGTGTGATAGCGTGTGTGTGCGCGGAGGATGTGCACGTGTGCACTTTATCTTGCCACTCAATATCCACACTCACTGCTCACTGCTCTTTGAACAACAAATGGAACCAACCGCTGTGGTGTAAATCCAATTTCCAACACCCAGTAGGTGTCATTGTGTGCCTCACGTCAATCTTTTCTACTTTGCACATTCCATTTACATCATTAATATTAAAACATTACTTTCACTTTCATACTAGTCATACTTCATATCAGAAAGCTGGGCATTTCATTATTTGCAAGATATTGTCATCTTTCTTAAACATATGAAACCAACCACATCCCTACGCATGTTGCTTTGAATTAGCAACAACTAAACGCAAAGTAGAATAGTGCCAAAAATAGTATTTACAGCTACAGAGTACTTCCTAGCAGACAAACCTCTGTATCATCAATATATCATTAACATTGTAAGTTTTCTTTGATTTGTTATGTTCAAACCTCTGAGAAAATAGTTTGCCAAGGATTTATGGCAGTACTAGTGTCTTTAGCATTAGGTTATACCAACTGTACACATTTATAATACATGCAGTACATGAATCAGACAAAGAAAATTCCTGTAATGTAATGACCAATCCTAAAACTAGACATAGGTAAATATCAGTAGTTGCAATGTGTATATTAACTACTCTGCTTTCTTAAGTCATGAGAATAAAAGAAATTATTAAATTTGTCTCCTTTCTTTCATTCTTTATTTTGTGCTTGCTAATGGCATTACATCTCTTTGTTATGCCTCGCTGGTGCAGACAGCAGTCCCTCAGTAATTAAGTACAAATGCTAGAGAGAGGAAGACAGCAAGAGAGGGAGAGAAAGAGAAAGAGGCAGGCTCAGCTGGTTCCCTGAACATAAAAACAGGTCTAATTAACAGCGTTGACTTCACACATGAGATTGACTCAAAGGGGAGTGAATAGCAGGCAATTACTCATACAGCAGAATATCATTTATAGACAATTCATTTGGAAACTTCTGCCAATTTATTCCTTTTAGCACCAAGAAGATTCTAGATAAAGCAAACTTTCAATGTCCTATATTTTAGAAAATGTATGAGGTATTATAAAATTTCTATTAATATTAGTGATATTTAATTATGTCAAAATCAGAACAAATCTTGACATGATGAACAGAGTAGTTGTCAGATTTAATTTGATTTAGAGTGTCAATTATGTAAAATGTGTTTAAAGCTAAACTAGATATTTTATGAATGGATATTTAGATGGTAAATACTACATAATCAACATTTATATCACTCCCTCTTACATCCAAGTGCACCTACTGTTGTGAGGACAAAGGAACCCCATCTATTTCTCCCAAAATGTAGGCCAATCATCGCCCCTTATTTTGGCTTTGTATAGAGTTGTTCCAATGTCACAATGGGGAAGTTACCTTGTGTGTGGATAGTGCTTTGTCATCAGGTTTGTCTGACAAGAGATGAAAAAAAAAAAAACATCCACTGTCCTTCTCCCATCTTCTTTCCTTTTCACAGTAAGGCGTGATTAATGGCTAGTCAGCGCCTCAGCAGAGAATAATATAACTCCAGCCTTTACTGTCTGTCCATGCCTCCTGTCTCTACCTCTGCCAGTATTTTCCATGTTTCTTTTCTCTTTTTTTTTTAACTTGCCATCTCTCGCAGACACTCCTCACCTCAACACACACACACACACACACACACACACACATATAAGCAGACACACACCTCCCACCCTTTCCCGCCCATCTTAACCCTATCTTTCTCTTCAGTCTGCAACACTCTCCTCTCCCTCATACCTCCCATTTCCCTCTCTTTCCATCATCCCCCCCTC
>JAVQJF010010052.1:0-10727 GCA_036023855.1 Gadopsis marmoratus | reverse complement strand
ACAGTGCCTGCTTCACTACCTCCCAATCTGTTTTCTGGTCAGGAATTTGAACCAGCAACTTTCGGCCTAGTTGCCCACCCATTATTTCTACCTGCCCACCCAAATATAGCAGGCTAGAAACGGCACTGGTAATGATTACAGAATAAATTGAGCTTACAGCTATTGGGGTTTTTTCTTTAAGTAAAACGCAAACAGTTAAACAGGGAAACAGCTAAGATTAAGAAATATGGCAAAACTGGACAACCAGAAGTTGTGTCAGAAGGTAGTAAAAGACACTAATTACTAATGTCTTGGCAAACTCCCTAAATTAAATTTCTAAAGTTCAAACCTAATATATTCTATACTTGACTTAAAATGATTACATTAAATTATTATAAAATGATTTATACTTTTATTAATTTATAAAATGAAAAAAAATCCATTGTTCTCAATATAATCTATCTTCTATAATATCATAACCAATCAAATATTATTGATCTTATATAATCAATATTCTAATTAAAATATAATCAATATTCTAATTAAACTAATTAAATACATCTCTTGTTGCTTGTTTTTGTTACAACTGTTGAAACCAAATAGTTAATTTTGAATAATATTTGGTCAGTTATGAAGCTTGTGATATCTTCCCATAAAGATTATACATGAGGGTGGCACAAAAACCACAGCTACACAGATGCCATTCTTCTACTTCTGAAGAAAATGGTTGACAGGATAACACCAGTGTAATGTATATACATATGTGAGAGTGACAGTAAATGTATGTGAGAGTATGGTACTGTATATATGTGTAAATGTGACAATGAAAATATATGTCTATGGGAGAAGAATGTGTATATATATGTGAATGTAAAGGAAGTAAAAACAAAGGTACATAAGAATGAAAATACTAACAAATATGGCTTGTATGGCCCCTCATTTTAGAATATTTACAGCACAGTTGCAGCAGATTTTCTTTTATCATTAAACAGCAACAGTAAGAATATTTTATTTCACTGATTGTCTTTCTTGAGATGAGATTCTCCAGTCATACAGGGAGAAACCCATCAGAGAAGATGGACACATATCATACACCTACAGGAGCCTCAGTGTGATGGATTCAGCCACAAAACTCTCTCCCTCTTACCCTATACCTTCCACCCACACGATAAACCCACAGCTGAATCATCTCACTTTCAAGTTTCATACGTTTGTATATACCCATAAGCAAACCTAACCAAAAAGCATTAATTTCTTTCTGTGGGGGCATTGTGGGAAATATCATAGATCTTTGACTGAAGTAGAAGAAGAGGCTATGGGTTTAGAGTGTCACACCCAGTGGACTCATGCTTGTGTTTCTTGTTTTAGTGTGATGGGTTTAATGGGTTGTGCTTCCTCTGTGTGTCCAGTATTTCTTTCCCTTGTGTGGTTCCCTCCTTATTTGGTTGTTTCCTGCCATCGTTAGTCTCCCTCCTGTGCTGATCCTTTCCACCTGTTCCCAGCGTTCACCTGTGTCTGTTTCCCTCATTAGTCTGTGTGTGTATATATATGCCAGTGTTTCCCCAGTCTCTTGTCAGTGCATTATCGTCGTATGTGTGTATCGCTGCTTGGGTGTTTTAGATTTTCAGCTGCCCATCCCTCGTGTTGCCTTGTCTCCCCCGTGGACTTTCCCTGTGCTCTGTTTCTCCTTGGTCCTTTTGTTAACAGCCTTGCCTCCCTGTAATTGTCCTTTGTTTGAAAAAATCCCTTCCCCTTCACCTCTGCTGTCTGCGATTGGGTCCTTCCACTGCCTACACCCCACGGTCCCTGACATAGAGAAGATGATGTAACAAAATAAATAATTATTAACATTTTATCACAAAATGAATGGATTACTGCTTCACACCAGGTGATAAGATGTATGAATATTTATAGCAAGTATATAATATTTTGTATCATCCTTTTTATATTTTGTTTTTTGATTCTTTGTTTTTGCAGTGCATTTTCATTATATTTAAAATTTTTGCTCACAAACAAAAATCAATGTTATGTATTTTTCTCAGTATCCAACACTGGCTGGTGAAAAACAAAGTATTCCACAGATAAATCAACCCACAAATTTGCAGCACTGAAACTGAAGCCTAAGAGACAACAGTTACATGTAAGAGCTGCCACAAATGTTAAGAATCATTCTTACTGGCGTTGACAGCCTTTTGCATTTTCCTGTTCAGTATTGCAGCTTAATGAATTGTGATAAGATAGGGGTGAAGTTTGATCATGAACATCAGTCAGAGCAGCCGATTGTTGGTTGAACTGGTGTGAACATTAACATAATGCAAAGTAACCAGAGACACCACACATTTCGTTTTTATATGCAGGTACCAGGGCAGAGACAGCAAGTGAGGCTGGTGGAGACATGAAATCTTTCTAAAGTGATATTGCTGACAGTGTAAGATCATTATTGATTGACTTTAGATTTGTCACAGGCATACTATGTCTCCATTATGTATAATTTCATTGGCTGCACACTGCAACAAGAGACACTCCTAATACAAAACTTGTTCAATCTGCCACTGTGTAATTAACACAAACATGCTTAATTCAGGCAGAATAAACCAACACCACCCAGATTAATATTAGATGTTTTATCTTATGTAATAGATTTAATTCAATATCTTGATGAGGTAAAACTGTTCATGTGGTGTTTTGAAATGCCTCAAGGAAACTGGATACATGGTGCCCTGACTCTGTGTTTGTGCAGCTTTCAGGGATTCTGTGACTCATGGTAAAAAGTGTAGAGATCAACACAGATCAAACACCCAGCTACAGCATAAATCTTTTGAAGCAGAGATAGTGGAAGAATGATCAAACTGTAAGTCATGCAGTCTCTTTACAACTTACAGTAGAGCATGGTTATGAATGACATTTTCCATTCCTTAAATTACAAGAAACTATCAGTATAGTTTTCTGTTGTTGCACAGATAATGCATTAAACTAGGAAGTGTTTCATTCTTGCAGGCCAAAGCAATAGCAGTCATAGCAAAAGACATAAAAGATCATTCATTCTGAATGCCGGTTCCCCTGCTCCCCCTTAAGTGTTCAAGGCTGCAGTGAAATTATTGCATGCTTCAGAGAGAAGCTAATGTACAGAGAAACCAGTACAGCAGCAGGACAGGGGTGTGACGTCAGATAACATATCATATACATACATGTATTATTCACTGGGTGTCAGACTAACTCTCCATAAGCTGGATAACATTCACTTCTACAGTTATATTTCTTTTCTTTTACATGGCATTGTTCTTTGGAGGTTGTTTCAGAAAATGTCAGAAACCTCTAACTCCGCTAGGATGTCTACAATTTCTGCCGACATTACAGTCTTTCAGAGGCTGTAGGGGGCTAAATACAGCTACAAAGTTAGGATGAATTTTGGTCAGGGAAAAACTGGCACGGCCATTTTCAAAGGGGCCCCTCTCACCTCAAGACATTTGGATGAAAATGGGTTCTAGGGGCCCCTTTACTGACATGCCCACTTTATGCTTGTTCCATGCAGTTTGGGGCCAAAACCATGCAGTTGCATTTTTCTGTAGTGAGACCATTTTTTGAAGCATCCCTGTATAAAATGACTTATTGTGACACAGCCTCATACAACGTGCCAACCACAGACTAGAGACCTAGGGTATTCAGAATATGTGTGGCATTCCTAGGTATATTGCCAATAAGGGGGTTTCTGAACAATTTCCAGAACAGAAGTGTTCGCCATTCCATAGGTGAAAAATGCAATTCCTACAGAAATCTCCAAATGTCAAGATTTTGATCCCAATCACAGCATGATTTTGTTTTATGGTGTTCTTCATGGTGTTGGTGTCCTAATGTGATATTTTGGAGGGGTTTTTGAATTTTTCTTTATCAATTCTCGAGTGATTAAAAATGCTTACATTTTGCACCTAATCTGTGAAACAAGGGGTGGAAGAGCTTAAAAGCAATTTCTTTCCATTCTTAAAAAAAGTTTGCTTAATCTTTCAGATAAGTTGGAAAGAGCTGAGGAATGTATCCCTTTTTTCTCTGTTTCTTAGCAAGGTATCTAACAAGTTGCATACAAGTAGATTTGGCTGAAATTTGTTAGACATTTTTATTTTCAGCTATAATTGTATTTTTGTATTGATGGGACAGTTTGAGCTCTGTACATATTCCAGAGGACGCAGATTTGTACAGTAAGGGTGTTAGCAGAGGCTTGTGCTCTGCCTAGTGCCTTCTAATTTTGGTTGAGTCCGTTTTTCCATTTTTGCATTATGAAGATGTAACAACACTCTCTGCACTGTGCTGTGTATACACTGAAAGCAATAAAGCATGTCAGTTGTCAATTCTATGATTAACTGAAATGTCTAAACAGGTCATATGTGGCGGCAGCAAAGACTGAAAACAGCAGTGAAATGAATGTATGCATTCAGCATTTAATAGTGTAGTAAGAAGGAAGCTCAGTGCAGTTTCTGGCTACATCAGCAATCTTTTATCCTTACATAAGCCCTAAAGTTGCCTGAGGTCTTCAAGCAAGAGTCTCAGCCATACAGAGTCCAGGTTAAAATAGGTTTGAAATGTGAGGCATGAGAATGTGCGCATGAAACACCTTCCGTGTTTTGTGTGCCTAAACTAATGTGTAATTATTATGTGTGGATTTGGTCAGATTACATCAGTGATTATTACGACCGGGCTGTGATGCATTACTGAACTGTGCAATGTTGGCTGTGAAAAGTTATGAAGAAAACAGGTCCACATTTCTCACTAAATGGTGAGATTTTTTTTCTTTTTGTATTAATGTTATGCCATTAGTAAGAGGCGCATTTGCCCAGTGGACACAATTTCCAACCAATAGATGTGTTTAAATGGACATCAAAACAACTTTTACTGTGGTTAGAACAGGATTGCTGGTAAAGTCTGCAATTAGCTATACATTTAAACTCAAAGGACAATAATGTTTGTGCAGCTACAGACCTGGAATTTGAAATGTGTGGCATGATAATATGTATGAAACTCTAACTCTTGAGCATGAAATATCTTCATTGCTCATTCATTCTGGAGGTGCTACATTGAATCTAAAACACAATGTGTTATAGTTTAGTTTTCATGCATTTAGCAGTACATTTCACATGTACGCCACTGTTCAGGGCTCTGCCTGTCTCTGTATTCTGCTATTGATTTATCATTATCACCTCATTCATTAATTATTAGACAGTAAACAGCATGAAAGCAATCACCACAGTTAATATAAAGGCAAAAATCTGACTTTTGAAGGGCTTGTTGCGTCCCCTTGGCTCCAACTTCCACTATAATTGGTCCAGTGATACATCTGCTGGTAGGGGCAACAGGGACTTTATTGGTGCACAACTCACCCCTAGGCTTATTCACAGAAACAATGCTCTCCATGCCACTTTTCAGCAAACACCCCCACTAGCCAACAGGCTCCAGACCTTTTGTGATGATAATCATTCACAGACAGGAGTGTGCCTACACATGTGCCACATACATGCACATACACAAACACACACATAGATATACAGAATCACACACTCCCGACACGTTCTGTTCATATGCATACACATGCTCACTCACAAACACACACACAAACACATTTTCCTGTTCTATTTTTGCTCTCCCACACTGGGCACAAATGTGTCCAGCCAGCAGGACATCACAGTCCATGCAGTTGATCAGTGTCCAAAGAAAGATAAATAAATAAAAGAGAAAACAATTGGAAGCTCAGGCTTTCATCCTCAGCCGCTTGGTAATTCGACCCTGCGTCAGCCTGTGTGTGTGTGAGGGGGGACTAGCTATTTTCATTCACATTGGTTGGCTTAATTTCCTGAATTGTGCATTTTTTGATTATCGTCAGCATATTCAATTCAATTTTATTTTATTTATATAGCACCATATCATAACAAAGTTATATCATATGGAGGCAGACAAAGAAAATAACACAAGAACAAAAAAATAACAACAGTAATGTTTGCCAGGGATAACAGAACTAAGTCCATAGGCCTGGTGAACAGGTAGGTTTTCAGGAGGTGTCCATAGATGCAGCATTGAGGATCTCTGCTAGGAGAGTTGTAATGGGTGGGTGCTGCCACACTAAAGGCCCTGTCCCCAAAAGTCTGCAGGCTTGGGGGGGGGGGGGGGGTTAGTGAGCAGAACCATGTCTGAGGACCGCACATTTCACAATGGGGTATAGTGGTGAGTAGGTTTGATAGGTACAGAAGGGAAAGAGTATGGAGAGATGTGTAGTTGCGGAGAAGGATTTTATATGAGATACAAGATTTGACCAGGTGCCAGTGAAGGTGGGTGAGGGGAATGGGAGGGGGTTTCAATATGTACGATATGTTTCAATTAAAATCTACAGAACAGCATGGCACAAATTGTCATTGACAATGATTAAATATCATGTCTGTCAAATGTGTGTTTGTGTGAAAAGAGAAAGGACTGCTTTGCTGCAAAATTGAATCTCAAGCTGAAATGTTACCTTCAAGTGCTCCTCATGAGCTCTGCAGTTTTGAAACTGACCAGTGATCAGTGCCATCCCAGAGGAGTTGGACTGCCTGTGCAACCTCTGTAGGGTCCATGTATCGCCTCATGCTACCAATAGTGACACTGACCCTAGCCAAATGCAAAACTAGTGAAAACAGTCAGAAAAGATGAGGAGGGGAAAAATATCAGTGGCCTCCACCTGTAAAACCACTCCTGTTATGGGGATCGTCTCATTGTTGCCCCTCTAGTGCACCTGTTGTTAATTTCATTAACACCGAAGCAGCTGAAACTGATTAACAACCCCCTCTGCTACCTGATCAGATCAATATCCCAGAAGTTTAATTGACTTGATGCTATACTCTGCTTAAAACATGTATGGTAATAACTGATCCAGTGCTTTCAGTCATAAATATTCAGTTGGTCATGTGAGAAACATCTTCTTGGTGACTGGACTTTCATCTTAGAAACCAAGTTACACAGAACTGTTTCATGTTGTCTTTTGGAAGGGTCTATTACTATTTAATATCTGATGCAGTGTATACAGTGTAACAGTAATCTTGGACTGGTCTCTTTACAGTTCTGCTGGGTGTGCTGACGACATGCGCCCAGACAGAGATGAAGAGGGTTGTTGGAGACAATGCTACACTGCCATGCCACCATCAGTTCTGGGTGGGTGATGACCCCACTCTGGACATTGAGTGGCTGCTTCTTAAGCCAACCAACAGGCAGAGAGTGGTGAGTGTCTCTCCATGCAAATGTTAAATGTTATCTAATATGTTCCGTTCTCAATAAACAACTTCATTAGAGCTGTATGTGCATTGCTAGAATCAAGGATGAAGGATCAAGGATGTCTTTATTATCCCCAAGGGGTAATTTGTTGTACAGTCAGCAGTGACAGCTTAAACAACAACCACAATGCACAACAAATATGAATCAGTAAATACGAATCAGGAAATCAACACTACATTAATGTTAAGACAATAGTATAATTATCATAGCCTAATTGTGTAAAAGGCTGTCAGACTCAAGTTTACAACTTAGTCAAGTCAGCACTGCCTGCAAAGCACATTGTACTACGTATTTGTTCAAAATTGAAAGATGGGAATCTGATGTGTGATGTGATATCATATAAAAATTATTATGCCATAGAAAATGTATAATCTTCAATATTTGCAGACAAAATGCAAAAGCAAGACCAAGTGAAAGTTAGTTGATAACATTACCACAGCTAGCCTTAGCTAAAGCAAAATTTGTAGCTAAATGTACATTTTGATTCTTTCCTAGATGTTATCTGTAGTTTCTCAATGGACTAACATCTTGGTTATTAAGTATGTTATTTTAAATGAGGCATTTTTAAAAAAACATTTTAACTTCACTGAAATATAAATATTACTAATGTTAATGGCAGACAGATGTGCATATACATTTAGTTCTTTATTTAACAAATTATTAAATTAAAACTACGTGTAGATAAAATGGACAAGACAGCTCAGTGGACACATTTTCTTTGTAGATACTGAATTTCCCTTCAAAGTGAAGATTGGCAATATCTGTATATTTTAGGCATCATGTAGTTTCAAGTGCCTCTTTTCTTTGGCTAAAATAATCAGCTTAAAAAAGCATAAAACAATGGCATTACAGCTTTTCTATTTGTTGCAAAGTTTACTCTTTTTCTCAACTTTACTGCTTCCATAGTTACTGTTCTTTTTGTAGGGAAGAAGAAATAGCTTGGGGCAAATACTTACTAAGACTGTTATGTGAACACATATCATAGAATTTAATCATTTAAGTTGAAGTTATTCTAATCAGATGAGATGCAACAATTATAAGACATTATGAGCTTAAAGATACAAGTGACTGGAAGGGGCCGTATTTTCTCATCAAGATTGTGCTGGGATTACAAAATGTCATCATGAAAAAAGAATATAAAAAAGCATCGATAAGTTATCAACCCATGTCTCTCTGGTCCTCTGTACAAATATAATTGCAAGTTGTCATAAAGAAGATCCACATTCTTGCACTTACTTATGTATCTTACATTGTTTACTCTATCACAAACCCACCCACATATTTCACTTCCCCCACCAGGTGATCACCTACTTCGCTGGGCGTGTTTTTGACCCCAATGAAGTGGAGCATGGCCGTGTAGCCTTCGCTGGAGAGTACTTAAAAGGCGATGCCTCTCTGTTGATCAGTGACTTGTCTCTGACAGACTCAGGAGAGTACAGCTGCAAAGTCAAGACTGGTGCCCAATACCACTGGACTACCATCAGCCTCATAGTACTGGGTAAGTGGCAGACAGCACTTGGGTTCAATACTAAAAACAAAGAGAGGACTCATGAGAACACTGTACAACTGGAAGTGTCATGAAACCCCAAAGCTCTTAGCATTAGAGCTGCTGTTAAATTTAGTGCAGCATATTGTGGTACTGAAAGACCCCAAAGTGTGTGTTTCAAAAGTCAGGCCAATGACTTCACCTGTGAATTTCAAATTCACTTACTGTATAGTAGTAGAATATGAAAGAGTCAATTGGAAAAAATTGTAGTTCTCATCCTCTGAGTTGAAAAACCCCTTCTTTGATCTGTTGGTGTTAACATATCTATAATGCACAGCTCCATAATATCAGCTCTTTACTATCTAATACATCACTGATAGAAACAAACCCCAGCCGATTGTAATACCCTTCTAAAATTATGTATTGCTTCGTCTTCCAGTCTATTGAAGTTACACCATTCCCCAGAAGTAGCTGGATGTTCACACATTAAGTCTGTTCTTAAAGAAGCGCTATTCCACACAGTGATCCTCAGGACTTACACACTGCTCAAAAAAATTAAAGGAACATGTTTTATAGCATCAAGTCAATTTAACTTCTGGGATATTGATCTGGTCAGTTAAGTAGCAGAGGGGGTTGTTAATCAGTTTCAACTGCTTTGGTGTTAATGAAATTAACAACAGGTGCACTAGAGGGGCAACAATGAGACGACCCCCATAACAGGAGTGGTTTTACAGATGGAGGCCACTGACATTTTTCCCTTCCTCATTGTCACGACCGGGGGTGGATGGAGGAGTGAAAGAACCCATGAGCAGACAGCCAGTACGCAAATCCGGTTTTAATGATGTCATTACAGCGGGAGTATGTACAGATATGGGGAGATCTCCAGATAACCAGGAAACAGCGAACACAGAGGGCCATCGAGTAGGAGAAGACTTGAACATTGACTATGACGCCACAAGGACACAGAGACTTCACGACACTTAAATACACCAGACTAACGAGAAAAACAGACACAGGTGAACACTGGGAAACAGGTGACAGAGATCAACATCAGGGAAGACTAATGAGACTGGAAACATGACCAAATAAGGACAGAACCACACCAGGGAGGGAAACACTAAACACACTGAGGAAACACATGGACCTGACACAGGAAAACTCAAACATGAAACACAGGACCTCGGAACCACACAAGGAAGAAAACATGAAAACACAAGTACACAGACAGGGACGTGACATGGGAACACACGAGGATATACAACAGACACTGAACCCCCCCAAGCCTCCCAGACACGGGCATGACACGAGCAGAATGTAAATGCACAAGCATTTATGAATCAAATAATAATAAAATGTCAAACGCACAACAAGTAATCTAACACGTGCACTTAATGAACGAGAGAGCGAATGTGTGTTTCTCTGTTCTGCCGGTGCTTTGGGCTCCTGCACGGTAAAGAACACGTGTTGGATCAGAACAAAGGAACACGTGACGCGGGAGCTTTAAACTTCCTCTCCACGTGTGTCTGATCACAACACAGATCCATACGTGTGATGTCACAGTGCATTGATAAAGTCTTAGCTGTGTATCGTTGCTATGCTAGCTGTTCATGCCCAGTTAGCTACCAGTCCGTGAAGCTTTGCTGCTGTCAGCTGGAGATTCCATCAGTGTTGGATTTGACCAAGGCTGAGAAGAGTTGTGGTTCTGATGCAGAACGCAGTCCTTTCTGTGCAGCGTTCTGATGGCGCAGGTCGCAGGAAACCGGACGGTGCCTTTGTCTTCTTTGCAAAGTTAGCAGTTTGAAGCTAACCTGCTTCGTCGGTCCTGTTGCTCTTATAGTTAACGTAGCAGGCAGACTTTGTGTCGTATCTGTCAGTGCTAGTTTAGCGATGTGCAAACCAGGATCCTATGCAGGCTCAGCGTCGCTGCCGTAAGAAGGGAGTCCAGTGTGTCGGCTCCGTGCAGACCTCTCAGTGC
>JAVQJF010010047.1:0-27373 GCA_036023855.1 Gadopsis marmoratus | reverse complement strand
GCGTGCATATATTGTGTCGGTGTGTGTGTGTGTGTGTGTGTGTGTGTGTGTGTGTGTGTGTGTGTGTGTGTGTGTGTGTGTGTGTGTGTGTGTGTGTGTAAGTGAGTGCATGTGTACTTCTAACATGATTCATTTGTGGTGAATAAAACCAGCTGTTTCTATTGAACAGTGGCCAAGAAGCCCATGCACCAGGGCGAATAGACGGTGTAGGAGACCACTGAGTGCAGAGTTACCTAACAATGCCTGACCGTCCGCTGACCACTGCGCCGTGCGGAATAACCCTTTATTTCTTTCAGGGAATTGTCAGAAACTAAATTAATGCAACATGTCACCCTGAATAAAAACTCCTTGCAACATTTATTCCCTATTCGGGGGAAAACAAAAGTGTTTTCATTCAGATAGGGACTTACTGTATGTCGCGTGTGTGATCCTCATTGTGAAATTATGACGACCTTTTCATTTGCTATTTCTTTTGTTTTTTATCCATCTTACTGAAACTGAAGTTTGTAGGGATGTACTGTATATGTAATACGCCACTAAAATGTGTAACAGGATTACAAAGGTGTTTTTGTCTTATCGGGTTCTGTAAGCTGACAATGTTTAGCGATAATGTACAATTGTACAATAGCCTCTAATTTATAACTGTACGTCAAGAAGAGGAATAAAGATACAGCATCTTCTGAGCTGGCAGACAGTGATATGAAAAGACCTGTGCAAGAAACTGAGAATTTCAGCGACTCTATGAACTCTGGATTGGGCTATTTATGCACTTTACAACTTTTAGGACGCCTTGAAAACAAATGATCTGCTGATTTTACAGGCGTCTCCTTCAGAGTGTAAGTCTATGGGGAAAGTCTGTTGGGGCCAGTCTGCATCACGTGACGGACCTGGAAGTTGTAATTACACGGTTTGGCCACTGTGTGAAATTGGCCTCAAAGCCCGGTGCACTTCCTGGGGGCTTGGCAAGTCCACAACCCTTAAAAAGTGACATCTCTAATGACACACATTAGTGACATGACACAGCGAATTTCCTTAAAAGTGGCTGTTTCTACAGAATAACATGGGAGCACGTTGTCTCAGCTCCAGGCCCAGTGTCCCCTGGGCAAGACGCTGAACCCTAAGTTGCCCCCGGTTGTGCGTCTATCCTGACCTGTCTCTGACCAAGACAGGACAGGGATGTTGGTCCCTGTCCTGTCGAAGGATGGCCGGATGGGTCAAGCGCAGAGGATACATTTGAACGTGTATGTGTGTGTTTGAGCTGTTCTCTGCATGTGTGCATCATGACTGACCATCAAGCGACCGAACGGTCCAATTCTAATGATAAAAGGTCACCGAATCGTGATGGATTCTGGTCCATGGCTGTGTACACTGAACGCTTGCAGTGAGCTTCTCTCCCGGACAGCTGCAGCCCATCCAGCTCCCAGGTCCTGACAAAGAGCTCACCCCCAAACCTCTGCACTGGAGTCAAAACTGCTGCTCCTTCATAAATCACTGCAGTGGGCTGGGACCAAGCATCCAACGTCTTGGGACGCCCGCTCGCTCCCAACATGAAATGAGCGCCCTTAGATGCTGCGCTGCACACATTTGGAACTTCCAGAACGACCTTGGACTCACCTCGGACGTTTGTCTTCTTCGGTGTCCTGTGAGTGACACGTGCGTGACAGCGGCTCTTGCTGCCGACGTCCCGACGTCCTCGCAGCTCGCCGTGACGTCCCGACGTCCTCGCAGCTCGCCGTGACGTCGCCGCCTCCTCGCGCGTCACGCACGCGGCACGTAGCCGAGCCCCGCTCCTCCGCTGAGCCTCGTCTTTAAAGGCAGGAATGCGGATCCAGAGGGACCAGTGGGGACACGCTGGGCTGTGGAACTCAGCGGGGGTCTTCTGCCGCGGTGCGTAAAGTTGGGACGCGGCTGCGGACGCACGGGCTCCAGCGCCCCTTGCCCCCCCCGGGACACTGGACGGGGATCCTGGATGTAGTCGCGCTGCACAAACCCGGTGCGCTTGACTTGACAGGCGAAGACGTCGCGTGGAGGTCGAGCAGGTCCTTCCGTCCCGAAGCGCACCAAAGGGGGGGGGGGACATGGGTCAACGTCATGGTGCGACCCTTTTACCATTCGGCGCCATCTGCGTGGTTTTCCTGTGGGAGTCGGGTGCCAGCTCCGTCAGGACGACGCTCGCAGTCGACACCTCGAGGTAGGTGTCGTGGACTCGGTCGGAGGATCCTCAGCGGGTCCCGATCTTTCCGCGAGTCAACTGCACTTTGCAGCAACTGCACACTGCACGTCCCAATAACGACGCTGAGCCCAGTCGGGGACGTAGCGGCTCACAAATGTCGGGTTTGGAAAAAGCCCACGTTAATTTATGGGGTTTTCAACTCGGAATATCTACCTGCTGAACATCCACGATCCACTTTTAAATCTCTGTAAAAACGTCTCGGCGACGCTCACAGTTCGTCCCGGCATTTAATTTAAACTCAAGACTCAAGTGTTCCACTGTCCGCTGCTGCCGACGGGACTTCCAGGGAGGCGCAAACGGAAACAGGGGAGCCCCAAATGGTTGGTGTCGGTCAGCCACGCAGGGAGCCAAACGCTGCTTGTGCTCAGACATATAACGTGACAGATGGAGACAGCAGGTCAGGAGGCGAGGAGAGGATGGGGAGTGGAGGACATGCAGCCCATAGTCTGAGGGGAAGAGCAGCTTAAACCCCAGATGATAAGGCAACAGTGTTAGATATATATATATATATATATATATATAGATATACATTTAAATATTTATTGTTCTCTGCTCCCTATCTACAATTACAAGGCATCACATAACACTCAGATTCGTGCCTTAAAGGTTCAGTGCAGAATACAGTTATATTCTGTCCAGTCGGATCCCTTGTCTTTATGTCAACAGCTAAGTTGGAACCTCTAATCAGAATGAGTTCAGTCAGGTGGAGGAAACAACTGTCCATGCAACAGTCTGCATTACATCCAGCAGAGGGCGCTGTGCATTACATCCAGCAGAGAGCGCTGTGCATTACATCCAGCAGAGAGCGCTGACACCGTTTGGTCACGTGTCCCGCTCTCCAACATCTTGGTCACAATTCTCTAATGGCTGCCAACTATTTCCCGGAGTGATTTGAGCGATCGCTTGGCCCACGAAATGTCAGAAAACAGTGACATAGGCCTGTCACAGTTTTGCGAAGGCGACGTCACCGAAACCCGTGTTCATTTCACAAAAATCTAAAACAGTGGAACGCAACAAATCATCGCACTGGAGAAGCTGCAGCAACAGCTGCTTGGCATCTCTTCTCATAAACCAATTTGTCTGAACGATGAATCATTTCCCAGTTATTCATTTGTTAATAGTTGCCATTTTTCCATCAACTCGATCAATAGTTTCAGACTCTAATGTGTTTCTGTTAAGAACATAATGAATATAGATTGCTCTCTGATTTTTTTTTTTATCTCTCAAAAAACGATGTCGTTGTCGGCCTCCAAACTATATATCGGCCAGGTTCTGATATAATGCTATGTATGTATTATACTGTATAATGTGTTAGGTTAAATATGGACATATCAAAGTGCTGTTGGGGTTTAATCCCTTCATGCACTGAACTGCAACCAGGTGACAGTTTAATACTCTGACCACGGGGGGAGCCCTGTTCACGGCCACTCCTGGGCCTTCGTGCATCCACCTGCTGGGAAACAGCAAAAAGTGTCGGCCATTCACATTTGTTTCCCATGTGTCCTTCTCTTCTACAGAACGGAGTGTCCGGATAATAAGATCTTGACCGTGGAGTATCCCTGCGTCGGAGCTGCGGGGAAGAACAGCACTTGTTTCAGGTCAGACTCCCAACTGTCCTTTGGTTCACAGCTGAGGTTTCCACTGGGCCTAATAAGCCTGAAACATCAGGGAGTTGCACGTTTATATTTTGGGATTCAGCCTACTGTCTTTCCCAGAACAGCGATTTGCTCAAGGACACCGACAGGACAAGTGGCTGCTGATGCCTGTAGCGAGGATCGAACATGAAAACCTTCTGGGGTTATGGAACAGTTCCTGTAACCACTAAACCGCCGTGCCCTGACATTCCCAGAGTATATCCCCCTTTTGGAAACGGGAGAGAAAAAAATAGTTTTTTTCCTGAAGATGCAGTTTGTAGAAGTGTAGTAACTTGTCGACTAACGGCAGCAACCCTTTGAGAAGTCGAGGGGAGAAATCTTCACTTACCGTCTCTGGAATTTTCATCCGAATTCTGCCAGCCTGGCTCCGTGACGGAGAGAAACAGAATTTGAACTTGAACTTGCTCTCACTCGGCTTGAGTCCAGAGCTGAAACATTTAGGGAAGGCATCCCTCCCAGGGAGGTGAGCCTGCACCATAACCTACGATGTAGACGCAGTCTGACGGGGTTCTTTCAGAGGAAGCCAGGGGTTACAGACCACTTAAGACAAAATGTATTTGTTGAATCATCAACAAGTTTTTTTTTGTAATTTAAACAAGGAACAATACAGCAAAGATGATATAAGTGGGGAATATTGAGCGGGTTTTTGAAAGGCATGAAATAGTTTCTTGATGAAATCGGTTC
Organism: Gadopsis marmoratus; assembly: GCA_036023855.1. NCBI lineage: Eukaryota > Metazoa > Chordata > Actinopteri > Centrarchiformes > Percichthyidae > Gadopsis > Gadopsis marmoratus. The sequence continues at coordinate 22,801 of JAVQJF010010047.1, read as the reverse complement.
CTTTCCTGCTCTTCTCTCTGTACGACGTACAGTCTCCAGGGGGCCAATTTATGAAAATACCGCCTGATATATCGCACGAGCATCTTGAAACGCAGGTTGAAGGAAATAACTGAATTCAACGCAGACGTTACGGGAGGTTGTAAGGCATTGAGCTCACGATACATCATACACAGCAGGAGAAGATCAATGCAAATCACTCATCTTGACGTTCAGAGAGCTTTCTTCTGGAGCCAAACTTTGGCTTGGATTCGTAAGAAGATCCTTTAATAAATGAGGCACCGGGACTGGTGTGCGGCCAGACCATCTGATCTGTTTACTGTCGAGGTTAGACTGCGACAGGCTCTGCGTCGTGTTTAATTTCTGGCTCTGCAAGAGATGTGTGGTGCTGGAGGAGGTGGATTAGATGAGGATGTGCTTTCCCTGCCATGTTTCTGCAGGCAGTTCAGCACAAAGCTGGATCAGATTGATTCTGCAAATAACTTAAAGGGAGACCAGATTGATCCATTGTGTCTGCACGTAAATATTACTTCCAGTTCGGTTTCGGTGAGAGCAGTATGTCGTCCGGGCAGGGCTGGTGAAGTGGCCGTACATATTTCCATCTTTTTCGACAGACTGAAATTTAAGATTTAATATTGTCTGGATGGATGTTTAGTTCTGAGGCCAGTTTCACAGAGGCGGTTTACTGAGTTATCTGGATAACCTTTTCTTTGCTCCAGGTTCCAGGAGGTTCTGGGTTTTACTGAGCAAAGTTCTCCTGATAACTCGGCAAACAAATGACCATACGTAAGCCCCGGTCCCTTTAGCTGCTGTTACTGTTCCTGTCGAGCCTTCCGCTGCACGGCACGTGAGCAGCGTGCGGTAAATTAATTAAATTCAATGGTGGGTTCTTGAATTCAGGCGGAGGTGGACGAAAGCTTCTCATTTCTACCCGTCGTTGAACATCAACTTTGCCTGCTGATGGCAGCCAGCGGATTAAGCTAACGTTAGCTTCACGAGTCCATGTTTCCAGGCACATATTTTTTTTAAAATATATATTTACAGCTGCCTCCTTTTGAAACAATAATCTTGTAAAAGTGGTCTCTCTCCCTTCTCTCCTCTCTGACCCCATTGTGCTAAAATACATGTAACCCTCCCATCACATACAGTACGCCCGCATCCAGGACCAGGCACTTTAACACACTCTCCTTTTCAATTTCTGCTATATTTAGTATTTTATACTATAGACCACTGTGGAGTGCACTAAATGTTCATATCTTGCACTGTGGTCGCTTTACACTGTACACAGCACCCGGTGTGTTGCCTTGTTATATGTGTATATTTTCAGTACACTGTGGGACTGTGAGAAATTATATTTCGATCTCTCGTTATGTTCTGCACACGTAGAGAAATTGACAATAAAGCTGACTTTGACTCACATGCGTTTGATGCCGTGCAAAAAAATCTTTCGCTAAAGATGCAAACAGTCGTCGCCGGTTAACGATCAGTGTAGAAGACGAGGAACTGAAGCAACGGCATTGTTCTTGTAATTAGTCCTGCTGTTATAAGCAAGATGAGAAAAAGTGTTTTTCACCTCTTAACATAACATAACTTAACCCTGTTTGGCTGCTTACCTAAAGAGAAAAGGCTTTTAGGATGAGGACTCTGTGTTAACATGAACTCTGACCTCATCCATGGCCTGCGTCCACACAGTGGGGAAATGCTAAACGGTGTGTGTCCTCGTTGTGAACACTGTTTTTCTTGTATGCAGTCTATAACCCTGTTAGTTAATGATGCACTTCTTGGCCTACCGCTCGGTCACTACTGTAGGTAGTTAGGTAGTTAGCTGCTGACATGCCAACAACTGGATCTTATTGTAGAGCAGATAAAAACGCTCTTTGATACATTTAATTCACTTTTGCTCTCGTGTTTTTGGTTTTGAAGAGGTGATTTAGAAAAGGCACTACCCTCCTTAGAGCCCGAGTGTTGCTTTTACTACCGCGATGACTACAAAGCATGTAGAGACATCCCAAGCTTGACAGGCCTGGTTACGATCGCCATGGTACAACCGGACAGTCTAATCTCTACCCACAGCTCTGTCGTGTCCAGACAGGCTGGACTTTTTCCTGCAATTTCTGGTTTTCTTCACCCGGCACTACTCTCTCATATTCGAATATTCTGGGGAGGGAAAAAAAGCATTTCTAGAGTTTTGATTGGAGATGACATGTTAATCATTTGGAAAAATTCACACCTTCCCAAAGAAAGTGGGCTTAGTTGCTATCAAAACAGTGGCGCAAATTATGGTACTTATGGAACTGAAATTATGGTAGCACTCAACGCGAAGCATGAGATTTCTTTTCTTTTTCTTAAAGGATCCTTTGATGTTTAAGAAAAGTCTAGCAGTGACATTCGAGAAATATTGAACAATGTCTTATGCTGAGTTATTTGTCCAAATAGGAACTGCCTTCATTAAATTTGTCCGAACCGTATGAATCTTTCCACTTTTTGCACTTTTATTTCAGCTGATCTCGAGATCTCTCGTCTCGCCAGTCGTCTGTGTTGGGGACTGTTTGCTTAATGGCAAAAATGCAAATGTAATGTCTCTGTCTCAGAGGGTTTTGTGGTTGTTGTGCAGAAATAAAGCCTCACTGCTTTCACGGTGTAAACAAAGACCTTGCCGGCCGCAGGTCTACTCCTCCTCCTCCGCTGCGGTTTTCACAGCGATGATTGTGAACCAGATCGATTTCTACGTTTCTATTGTTCTGGCCAGTTTGTGTTCTTGTTCTGTCTTCGCTGGAGGTCAGATTTCAGCTCGTGCCAAGCCAAATATACATGCTTCGTACCCAGATTCCGAGTACCGTGAGTGTGTGTGTGTGTGTGTGTGAGCTTGCATGTTTATGTATGAGTGTGTATGAGTTGTCTGTGTATTGTGTGTGCTGGCTGTTACAGCAGGTTGGTGATGATGATGAGTTAATTTTCTGCTGCTTTCTTTAAACACTCTCAGCTGTGGAGTCCAACCCTGACAGGACTGATGAGCTGCACTAAACTTTAAACCATGCTTTCACTTGATTGGCATGTTGTTCTGGTTTAAATACCCTGCAGGGCTCATTACTGCAGCCGATAACACCCATAATATCACGCTACGCTACGTGAGGCTCTTACTTAGATTAAGTAAGAGGTGATGATAGACGTCATGGAGAGTGGTTTTTATTGTTTCCATACTTTGTGCTACTTTGGTTGCTACGGTGATCCATCTCTCCCAGAAGGATCATTATAGTTGTGTATTCCACTGTATCCTGTAAGTTCATAAGTAGCGATCATCTTTCTTACAGCATCATCTCACAGAGGGGATTGTGTCTTGATCATTTCTGCTGTTGTGTTGAGGAACTTAACCTTTTTTACTGATCCCAGTTCCCCAGAATAAACAGCTTTATATTGTAGGAGAAACAGAAATGAGACATGGACAGAAGACAAATGCTCTGGTTCTCAGCACCTGAAACGAGTCACCAAACAGTCAAGCGAAGTTGAGTAAAGTGTGGGATGTTGTGTGAAGGGCTTTAAGGTTGGTTTGAGGTCGACCTGTGTTGCCTGACAGCAAGCGTGGAATCCACCTGAACTGAAGTGGGAAGATAAAAAGGGCTGAAGATGAGCCTTGATTGAAAAGCGAGCGTGCATGTTGTTGATTTGGGATTTTTCAGAGAGAAACAAAAAATCACTAAGATATGCAAATTAGTAAGTGATTTACAGGGGAATGATCAGTCGATTCATTTGTTGATTAAATTAATCACATTTTGATAATTAGTTGTTTTTTAAAGTGAGGCTAATGTTTGAAAGAAGACGTAACACATTCAGCCTCTTACAAATGCAACGTCATAAGCATTCAAATGCACACTCGGAGGTTCTGCTGACAAAACCTTACTTGGTCTGGTTTGACCAGTAGCTGACAAAACAAGTCATTTGAAAATGACGCCATGGGCTTTAGGAAATTGGGCACTTTCTATAATTTTCTGACATTTTATAGACCAAAGTTAGATCGATTAAGCAAGAGAATAAACGAGCCCTCTTTCCTCACATTTGTGCATCTCTTTCTGGTGCCTTGCATTAAGTGAGATGATCTAACCAAGTGAAGACAGTTACCGGATCAGGATATGTCCATATTCATCCCTCTTACGATGAAGGGCAGAGTATGTGGTTGGGTGATGACAGTGCAACGCAGGCTGTATTTGAGAGACGAAAAAAAAAAAATAAGGAATGCTTACAGTCAGTGTTTCTTGACTTTGCCTCCAGGAATATCTCAAGGCTGAGTCACACAGGATTTGGTAATTTTGGCAGAATCTTTGCCTCTGAAGCTTCTTTGCGGGGGGGAGCTGCTTCTTCTTTCTGTTGCCAAAAATACAGTTTCGACGAGTGTATTCTCATGATTTCCAGCCTTTAAAGTTATACAATTCTATCCTGAAAATCCATTACATTGAAGTATTGATCAGTCCAAGCTGTTTTTTCCCCGTGTTTCCTGGTGGAATATGGATAAAAGTTTGTTTCCGTGGGTTAAAAACTCTATAAATCCCTCCATGAATTAAAAAACAATTATCTCACTGCTGCTTAATTTTCATGACTTTCACATTTCAAACGAACCCCTGTTACTTATGCAACAAATTGGAAGAATGTTTGCAAATCTTTCCACATGAAGCAATCCAGTTCAAACCCACTGTTACAAGCCAAGGCAGAGCGAACAACAGGTCAACCGTAATAATCCAACCGTCTCTGCAAAACCACTACAGTCGTCTCCTCAGGTAAAACCTGCACTCCCAGAGCTGCTGGCATGGCGTTTATAGCTCTAAAACCAAAGACGGATTCAAATCATTAACATTCTGCCATGAGTTTGGCCAGGTGTGGCTCTGGCCACCCGTCCTGGTGATTTAGATTTCGGGGTCCTCGGCGTTGTGTGTTTCATTGACGCATTTAATCGCACCCGTAGGCGTTTCACCCACACAGGACGCAAAATCGCCATCTGCAGCTTGTAGCGTCTTACCAATGCAAACTTGTTTTGCGTGTGACGTCACCCAGAAATGGGAACCCGTGACTTTGTAAAGACCACACGAGCTTCAGGTTTGTCCTGGGTTGCTTTTAGTTGGCTTCACTCAGTGAGTTCAGCTCTTTTGTTGGGATTTGCTTGTTTCACTAAGAGAACCTCAGTGTCTTTCTTGTTTGGGTTGAGTTAGCGGGCCGCCAGTTTAGATTTTGCGTTGTTTTCTGTAATCTGTACGACTTCCCTAAAGGATTTTTTTTTTGAAAGGTAGTTGTTTGTCTGCTGATCTCTGCACATCAGTTGTTCTGTTGTTTCTGTCTTTGCCCTGTATACAGGCTCTTGTAATCATCTTCGGTCTCGGACCTGAAGGCATGTCACGAAATGCCTTGAGAGCGGATACCAGTGGTTTCGAAGGTCATGCCACAGGGTATGTTTACAGCATAATTTGAACATTCCTGCCAACCAAAAGTTCAGCATGTTTCTTTTGTTTTCGTAGTTCTTTGGTCAGAAAGGACCAAATGGAAATGTTAAAGACCTTGTTAACATGTACATGGGAACTCTGAAAATGCTCTATATGAGGCGTAGATTCCCAAGCACCAAGTCCAAGTATAAACCCCCCCCACCCACAGTTGGCCCGTGTGTCACCCAGAAACACTTAAAGTGTCCATTAATGAAACCCGACTCATGGCCTGGACTCCGTCTCCACTCTGCAGCTTCTCTTGTTCTTTTTGGACTCAGATTCTGTGTTTTGCTCTGCAGAGACAGAAGCCAGGCCTCCGTCTAGTAGCCTGAGTATTAACGCTGGGGTTGAGGTCAGGTCAAATGAAATAAACAACAAGTTTCGTACGTGCAAAGTGTTGTTAGAGAAGGTCAGCTAGGTTAGTGTTGAGAAATTGATCCTGTCCTTGTCAAAACTGATCATGTCCGATCATTTATAGACATATTTGTATATTTATAAGCATGAGAGGAAACACTTTAGTCTGTCTTGATTTGCTATTTAATCTGAGTTCTCGTGTCCTGGTAAATCCACGCCTTCGGACCATGGTGTCCTTCGAAGGAGGCAGGAGGAGGCCACAGGGGAGCATCTCTTGTATCGTGGTCCCTCTGAGAGATGAGGATGTGAACCTCTGAAATAACACTGACATGGGAGACACGGAGTCTGCTTACTGCTGAATGATGTCCTGATGATTGAACGTCTGGCTGACTGACTGACTGACTGGCTGACCAATTTGCTGACTGACTGATTGACTTGCTGGTGTGATTCATTGACACGCTGACAGCTGGTGGAAGAGATCCAGGCTTGTACGGCGTGTATCTGATGCATGTGTGAGAGTGTTACGTGACCTTTGCTCCTTGAACCCTTCTGTGCAGGACATGACAAGATAAAGTGGCGTTATCTCAGAGTCTTAAGCTCCCTCTCATTTCCTTTGTTTCCGTCCCGATTTACGGCATTACACTTGGCTCTCACCTCACCTCTGGGTCCTACACGGTCCTCTGCACACACGTCCTTGTGAAACCCCCCAGCGTTGCCAGTAATGACGCATCGCTAAGCAGCAAACTTGTCACAGAGTGTGAAGAATAAAAAAAAAAACTTTCAGAATAGAGTGCGTAAACAATGTAGTTCAGAAAAGAGCAACAGCGCAGCAGAAGGGATATAAAATAAACTGAGGTAACCAAACACTGGCCTGACAATCATTGAGACTAACAAGACACGTGCAGAGTAAACAAGGTCTCCTAAAAATGCCTGTCACTCACAACTGGAAAAGCTTCTTTGATAGTAATCTGACACTTGAAACGCAGAAGAGGGAGAGCTGGATGACAGAAGAACTCCTGAGCCCCAAAATTGTTTTCTAAATAGGTTTACAATATATATTTTAAAGAAGCTTTGGAGCTCCGTGTATCTCCTGCAACTGTCTTTTAAAACAGCTATTAAAAGTCACTTTTTTAAAATTACAACTATGCTTTTATTCTCTTCTTTCGCTCTTTTAAAATATTCTTGTTATCCAGTTGTTTTAGCGTGTTTTCTGTGTTTGTTTGACTGCACTGATTACTGCTAACAGACCAGCGAGGACAAGGATCGTTGAGCACACACTTAATTGCGAAAAAGGGTTGTTTCCATGAAACAATGCCGCAGCGGCGCCGCTAACAAACAGCACAGCGAGGTTAATAATACAAAAGGATCGTAAAGAATTTGCGACGCATGGAAAACTACTGGAAGGTGGAGACTATAGAAAAGAAAAAGTATAGTAAAGGAGAGGGGGGGGGGCCTTGGAAGCAGAAGGTATGTTTTTTTTGATCCAAACGAAATAAAGCTGCACGCTGGCAGGCGGAGCGCTCTCCTCAGTGGGGGATTTTGCCTGCAAAGCCACGTAAAGGTCTTTAAAAAGAGCAAGAGGGGGAAATCAGAGCAGGGAGGGAAGCTGCTCAGTGTTTCTCGCTCTCTCTCTCTCTCTCTCCCTCCTGTAATTGGCTTCCCACCTAGATGAGGACATGCGGCGCGATGCAGACTGAAGCGCCGCTGACGTGCAGCAGCAGAACAGCAGCTTTACATTCACCTTGCTTAGCGTTTGCATTCCCTCTCAAATTCTGTCCTCTCGTTCTTGCCTTTTTTTTGCGTCCATCAGCCTCACTTTCTCTCTTCTTCACTTTTTTTTTTAATCTATCTCTCCTCTCCTCCTCATACACTTCCATCCCATCCACCCATTTACACCTGTGTTTTTCCTGCAATGACACGCCAAAATGCAAAATGTCAGTAAGGCGACATTTTCCAAAATGACATGTTTGTTGTTGACATGCACAATAACAGGGCCCTGGAACTGAAGTATGAAAGACAGAAACGGGCAGAATGTATCACATCATTGAAATGCTTTTCATCTGTATCTGGTTGTAAAGACAGATGGCTGCTTTCTACAGCAGGTGATAAGAAGCAGACGTCCACATGTTCTCTCGTCTGTGCTGTATGTTGGTGTGTGGCTCATACTACACACTGCAGGGCTGAATGTTCTGCAGTCCCCCGCTTACAAGCTATAAAACCAAGCCATTATGTTGCTGCTGTCGCTGAAAAAAAAAAACCATCCTGCTGCAAGTATGCATTTGTCCTAGTTTTTCTCACTTGAATTGAAAACGCACACGGGGGTGTTTGTACACGCTATAATAACACGACTCACACACGTCACCTTTCACCAGCAGCCCCACTTGCTTGGCCTCCAGTGATAGGAGCAAAACAAAAGAATGGACAAACAATAAACAGCGAAGTTAGGTGCTAAAGCCAGTTATGTCAAACAGCAGGAAAGGCCTGACTGAAGGATGGAAGGAGGTGATTTGATTTTGCTCTGAAACAGGTAACAAGGACCAGATGCGTGTGTCTCGAGTGTCTGGACACACGTTTATGAGCAGCGTGTGAATATGTTTGTGCATCGGTGCATGTGTGTGTTGCTGTGCTTTGCAGATGTCGGCGTTGCGTGTCACTGCATTTGTTGCTTGTTATGTGTGTGCGTGTGTCTGCATGTGTGCGCACAGGTGCAGATAAATGAGATCATCCTTTTACGCTTGTAAATGTGGATGCAGCCTTACTTTGTAGATGTGCGCTGGTACTGAGTGGGACAACACTGGCTAACATACTGTATGTGTGTGTGTGTGTGTGTGTGTGTGTGTTCCGATGATTCCCTCTGCTAGCAGTCTACTGTTTATCACGCGGAGGGTTTTAGTGAGGCGCTGACAGCTCTGTCTTCAGCTCAGCGGATAAAGTGCATTTTATGTGCCTAAACGCTCAAATGCTTGGTGAGATCTCGGCTCTGGCCAAGTGGAAACAAATGGTTAGAGGGCAACACCATTCGCACCGAACACGATCCTCCTACGGGTTGTTTGCACTGCATGCAGGTCCACAGGGGCATCCTATTCAAACGATCACTCTCTTTTCTCCCTTTTGGCGTTTGCTCTCTGTGTACTTTGGATGCTGGTCAACAAGCCCCAAGCTGTGGGAACAGTAACCTGTTCATTTTTCTCACACTCGGAGTTGACGCACGGTTCTTTCAGCGACGCCACTCTTGAGTTTTGCCTGTTTCATTAGAGAAAGACTTAACAGCGTCGCCTGTCTTCGTGTTCTCAGAGAAAACCTTTACGAGGCCTTCGAGTTACGCTTCCTGTGTTTAACGGAGGTATAATTGTGTTCGTATAGAGCTGTAGACCAGAGTCGGACCTCCCAAAAATCTCCGTCACCATCTTCCATCTTTTTCTGATTAGTGCGCACCTGAACAGCCCTCTGGACAAGCGCAATGGCTGGTTTTTTTTTTCTCTGATTTGTGTACAGTCTGCTCTAGATTAGCTCTTTTCATCCCTTTTATGGCTGCGCTGTCACTGTCAATACCTCAACAAAACAAACCACCAGCCTATTGATAACAGACTGGAACGGCATTGTTGCTGCAGTACTGTTTGAAGCTGAACAAGCCCAGCGGGATGCATGTCCCTGTACGCATGAAGCATTTGTCTCATGTGACACAAAAATTGAAAATGGAGAACGGAGGAGGTGTGGAGCGTAACAGCCGGGGACTTGCACCTGAAAGCGGTTATAACTCTCTCAATACCTCCAGGATTTTTCAGCATCAAGGCAGTCGCAAGACCTTCTTGGGCTTATCAGTCCATTCATTCGAGCCTCAGTTACAGTCTCTAGTGGGATCTTTAGGAAAAGGTCCTCCTTTAAAACAGCGTTCCTGTCTGGCATGAAAACTCAACCAGACACATCATCATGGGGGATCTGTCGTCAGCCTGACCTCACTGCTCAGCTGCTCTCACTCACCCTTATCTACGGTTACCCATCCCACCTTCACTGTTTCCCCTCCTCTCCGATCCCTTATCGCTGTATCGGAACAACAGCCACTATATATATTATTTATATATGTGTAAAAGCTTTAGGTAAAAATAAGTGTTACTTTTGACAACTTTCTCTTTGTGCATGCATACTGGTTCTACCAGTCCACAGCAGGGTTTCCATCAACATATTTTCATGCCAATATGTTGTGCCAAGAAATCATGAATACTGATGGGAACATCGGTCTGGTAAATAGCGGAGTTGCAATAGTTCCTGCGGCTTCCCCGATACTTTCACAACGCGGGCAGGAGCCGTTGACATCTGGTATCAGTGGTCCTCTGAGTAAATCAAAGACTTTTTGGCCTAAAACATGACAGCTGTTACAGACATTTGAATGCCATCTGTAAAGTAGTTGACAGATAGAAATATGTTCAGCTGACATGTAAGATTGATGCTGATGCGGATGTGTTTCCGGATTAGTCAGGAAGGGCCTGATTCACTTCAGTAAAGCGGAAGGAAACTAACCTATTTTACATTTTATTTTTAGCAGCATCTTAAAAATATAGAAACATAGCTGGAAACACAGCATGTCTGTGAATCCCTCCCCACTCAGGTACAGCAGGGTGCCAGGCCTCTAAAAGCCCATAGACCTGGACACAGCAGCTCTTCTTGAGACAAGGCAACAATAAACATGTTTCCCCAGCTTCTTAATGTCAGAGCACTTACAAACCCATCTTGTTTTGACCTAAAACCATACTAATTTGGAAGTCTGGCTTGAAGTGTGAAAGTGAATCATCGGCCTGCGTTTCATTGAACTCTGGTCAGTGGTTCCTGGGAAAATCATGGATGAAGAAACAGTGTAGCGTAATTGAATGAAGATGTCACAACGAGGTGGCGAGATGCCACCTCGTTGTGACATCAGTTGGAAATCTGGCCTGTGGTGTCTGTGGGTTTGTGTATAATGGAGGAACAAAGTAAAAGGCAGGAAAGGGGTCTGGCCTCACACAAACACTTTTTAATAGTCCTGCCAATTAGATGATTCCACATATTTTCTTTGCTGCTCATCAGATTATAAGGATTTCACTGGCTTTTTAAAGAAACAGTTACTATTATTTTTGGGCCATGGGTAAATTAGCATAAAGACCTAGCTCACTCATTAGCACATGTGTATCTTGGTTGTTTCATCCGTACATAAACACAAATGTAAAAATTAAAGTGTGTGCCTGCAGGGAGAAGTATGTGCTGCAACTAACTGTTCTTGGCAAACAGCAGTGGGGTGCAGTGACTATGTGCAGCATCCTCAAGTCTCATCATCAGATGAGGTTGCCAGGTTTGGTACCATTATGCCTGTACAGACACCTATAACACTGTACCTGGCAACCTGTGCTATAGCCAGAGATGCTGCATGTAAGTGCTGGGTAGATGGATAAACTGTCGTTTGTCAAAAAATAGCTACAGCATGAAACTCCGTCTAAGATTCGCATATCTCTCAAAAAACAATGAACTATTCTTTTAAGTGACATTCTTCAAAACAAGATTGAATATACAGGATGACAAAATGAATGTATCACAGCCAATAGAGATATTCTAAACGTTTTAAATGCAATGTTGTGCTATAACACAGGATCATGAGGCATAAGGTGATTTTTGGACAAACCAGCTACATCCTTTGGGCATTTTACGCCTTCATCAGATAACGTCAGCAGAGACCGGACAGGAGAGATGCAGCAAAGGTCTCCAGCCAGACCTGAGCCAGGGTTGCCGCGGTCCACAGAAACTTCTTTCATCCTTGAAATGTCTCACATCTTGAAGGAATAGTTTGACATTTCTGGAAATACAGTTGTTCTCTTTCTTGCCAGAAGTTAAGAGCTGAGAGTCTCTGGTTTCCTGGCAACCTGTCTGTGATGACAAGACTCCAGGAAGTCACTGCACCTGGCCTAGAAATAGCATGTAATTCCCCATAAAACCAATAACTTCTCTGTTTATGTACAGATTAAATAAAGGAGATGCACCAAGACTAAAACGATCTCCGTACTCACGAGCTTGCCGGCGTAAATAAGAAGCAGACTCTCTACTCCGGTCGCTTAGTTAGTTGCAGAAATTTCTGCGAACGAAGAACAGCAACGGAGAAACTGCTGGTAGTGAAGGTTGATGTTTGTTTTTTCCCCAGAGAAAGGTCACGTGATATGGGCGGGACGAATCGGGGAAGGACACGTCTTGGCTGATAAGACCCCATCAGAAAGCGAACGTGGGTCTGCGTCATCATTTTTAAACATCTTCATTTCCGCCCGTCCTCACTAAAATGCAATATGCAGTTTTAAAACTAAAACGGGGTCAGCAGCATTTTCAAAAGTCTGTGGACGCTGGGCGTGAACGTAGAAAAGGTTAAAAATGCATTTGTGTGGATGTAGTCTTAGAGATGCTGGCAGTCAGATTATTCACCTCTGGAGTGAGCCAGGCTAGCTGTTTCCCACTGCTTCCAGTCTTTATGCTAAGCTAAGCTAATTGCCAGTTTACGCAGGTTCATACTTTGCGTACACACAGACAGCGTGAGAATGGTATCAAACTACTGAGCTATTATTTCAGCAGCTTACAATAGTAAGAGAGCAAGAGAAACGGTGAAAGAGGAGAACGTTGATCACAAACACAACAACCTCAGCACTCGTTACCTGTGACAACAAAGGCAGAATGGAGCCAGTGGATAGAAAATGTTCAAATGACAGTGTTACAGTGAGAAATATAAAAGCTGAGTGTATTTGTTCAGATGTTCAGTGGTTGGATCAACATATTCTGCAGTGATGACAGTGGGGAAGTTAGAGCAACGGACAAAAGGTTGCTTTTAAAGAGGGGGTCAGGATGGGAGAACGGCAGGACAAATGATGGAAAGATGAGGCGATGCGAGGCATAACAGAGGGGAGGAGGAGTGCAGGTCAGCCTGTATTCTGGTGGAAGTGCTTCAGACCTCCTGTGCTCCCAGTCAAAGCTTCCTCTGTTAGGCCAGGGCTCTGATGTTTCCCCTGAGGCCGGGGCCCTGGAAGTGCGCTGGCAGAGCAAATAAACAGAGAGGAGGTGCTCGCGCTTGCCACACTAACACCTTCACATATGCATACTCGCACGCTAACAAGGGCTGCACATGCGGATGGATGTGCGCGACACCATCCCGCCTTTTGGAGGAAGCTGAGGTTGATTTTGTTTAATTTGCGGAGATGAATCCTCCAAGAACATGACAGGATTTTTTGGGAGTTTAGGACACTTTGAATATAAAGATATTTAATCTTGTTCCCTTCATTTGACAAATTGGTGGAAATGAACCAATTAGTTTAGCCTTCTTATTAAAAAAATAACTTCCCAAAGGAGTATATATAAGAAATGGACATGGCAGCCCTCCAAAAATGTGTTTTCTTGTCGTCCTCATCATGCTAATGTGTTTCAGCGTGATCCATCATCACACCATCATACACAACACGAACAGCCAAGTTTTCCAACTGCTTGTGACTGAGAGGGTTGCTGAGCAAATAAATCAGTTACAGAGTGGTTGATGAATACAACGTGCTGTAATTGTAACACGTATAAGCCACATCAGTAAGAAGCATCCATCAAAATGACAAGACGTACACACACACACACACGTGGCCTGGCGTGTCAAGAGGCCATTGACCTCCACTGAGCTCCACTTCCTGTTTTCCTCCCACCAGAGTCCCAAGAGGGAAACTCTAACCTGACAACAACCTTCATCCCTGTCTTTTAACCATCCTCCTCCTCCTCCTGCCAATGTCCTCCTCTCTCATTTCTTACTCGTGGCGTTTCCTCCCCCACCATCTTAACTTCCCCCTCAGATCATCCCACTTCTTTGCAATCTGAGGCGATACAGAGGCGATGTGATTTATTTCACAGGACATCAGAAGAGAGGGATTCTGAAGTCTCTTATAATCTCCCTCAAATGTAGAAACTCCTGCCTACAAAATAGGAGAAAAACACGCTGTAATGTAAATGGGACTCAATAGTGAATAGTGACAGCACTGTATATGGAAGCATCATCCATACAGTGCCCTGCTCTCAGGACCCCTGCCCTGTCTGCGCTGGAGACTTGGGGTTTTCTTGGGGTGCTATAATGAATATCCTCTCTTTGTAGCACATTCCTGCTTGCGAATGCACAAATAAATCACAGTAATGTTGGATGGGAGCCCTTGCTGAAGTAAATTATCTTCAGTGTAAAGTGATCCAGGCCCAGGTCTGCCTTTGGATTCTGCATCAGCGTTTCTACCAGCGACCGTAGCAGACTGGTCATACATAGGCCTGCCTGCCTGCCTGCCTGCACCCCTCGCTGGGCGGGTAACTTCTGGGTCAGCCAGCACCAACACTGGTGAGGACAGGGACAAGTGGGGGGACGTTGGTACCCAAAGGCCAGAGAGGAGGATGGAGAGGAGTGGAGTTTAGGATGCTTTAAATATATCAATATGGATTACCTATGACAGGTTTTATGTAGACCCCATCAGCCATCCTCAAGACACACTACTGGGCCGTGTCAGAGGCCTGACAAATATATAATAATTATATATATATAATAATATGTTATTACCTTGCTCACTTTTTCCCTCCAAAAATCAGCAAGAATCACTTTGCTGCTTGCTACAGATCCTGTCCCTCTGCAGGATCTGTATCTGTATCAGAGCCAATTAAGGCTTCTTTTTCTTTTTAATGGATTGGTATGAGCTATGTAATGTCCAGTCTATTTCCAGTTCTTTGTTTATTGTAATTTATCGCGCTCTGAGTACACAAGCTGTCAAAAACAGCAGGCAGCAGTCACAGTTAATGACATCCACACTGACAGCCAAGAGAGGCTGTCCAAATCCTATCCATGTGTTTTCCTAATGCAGAGCTAGTCAGCTGTGAAACTTATGCAAATTGATACTAATTATAACATATATCAATTTCAATTTCAGAGTCAATACTGCAGGTCAGCCTATACAAGGTGGTAGATGCTGCATGCTACAGGCTGAGCCGAAAAGGACAGCTTCTGAACAGATCAAATGCCAACAACACGTCCTCAGTAACAATCCTGCTTCATCGCTACTATTTACAAGGCTTTCAAATCATTGTGAAGAATTGAACAAAACACGACTCATGTTGGTGAAAATCCTTTGAACGCTGCAGTGCCGTGGTTGTTTAGTTTAGCTGATTTCTTGTGTATAGCACCGTGTCACCGTGTGTTTGTTGTATTACACAATACGCTGTTTAAAATGGATTGGTATTGGACCAATATTCTAGCAATATTATTTGCAAATGTGTGTGGATGGCTGTTAAATTACACCGCATCTTTATGAGCACTGACAGGCAAAGGGAACATTTTGTCCTCCCAAGTTGATGTAAAAAGTAAAAGTTGATGTGTTGAAGCAGGAAAAATGGTCGAGCGAAAGAATATGAGCGACTTTTGACAAGGGCCAAACTGTGATGGCTACACGACTGGGTCAGAGCATCTCCAACACTGCAGCTGTTTTGGGGTGTTCTCGGTCTGCAGGGGTCAGTACCTACCAAAAGTGGTCCAAGGAAGGAGAACCGCTGAACCGGCGACAGGGTCATGGCTCATTGATAGTCGTGGGGAGCGAAAGCTGGACCGTGTGGTCCGATCCAACAGAAGAGCTTCTGTAGCTCAAACCGCTGAAACAGTGATGCTGGTTCTGATAGAAAGGTGTCAGAACACACAGAGCATCGCAGCTTGTTGCGTATGGGGACGCTCAGGGTGCCGTGCTGTCTGGATGTTCTCTCAGCCCTCACACAGACATGAACACAAACACAGATTGATTGTTCTGGGTTTCGGACGCTAGGCTACTGATGTTTGTGAGGCTGCTGACGGTCAATGTGTCGTGTGCTCATGTTCATTTTCAACTTTTAATATATATACTGACAAAAGAAACACGCTTGTGTTGCCGCCAGACAAACGTCTACACACACGTACGCATGAGTCAGATTCCATTGGGTGCAAAGGCCTGTGTTCAAGATGTCATGTTGACACGTTGGGCCGTTGCCTGTCTGACCAACATACTTTCACGCTCCAAAACAAAAACACACGGGTCACCTCACCCTCCACCCTCATCCGCTTATCCATACACGGCGTCCTGTCGCTGTCCTCGCCCAGGGGAGAGCTGCTGAGGCGGCTGCACTTCTGACTGACAGGCGGCCTGTTGGCGTACGTGGATGTGTAGCGTGTTGTAGTGTGATCAGTTGGCTTTTGCTGCTCTGTGGCTCTTTGATACGAGTTGTTTTTCTGCTAGTTGCAGCTGTCCTGTTTTTCTGTTCTGTAGGGATGGTGATGTCTTTCAGTCACTTTGGTCAAGTGGCTCAAAACCTATTGTATGATTTCCATGAGACTTTGTACAGACATTCATGGTTCCTAGATGATGAATCCTGCTGACTTTGGTGGTCCCCTGACTATGGCTGATAACCAGTGAGGTCAGTGTCAGTACCGATTCTGATTTGGTTTATCGGATCCCTGGTTTTCTACCTGTTGCACAACTATTTGGTTGTGATCAGCTTTGCAGTGTGCTCTCTGATTTCATAGAAGTGGTGGCTGTCGCAGCCGAACCAGATCGACATGAGTCTTTGAGTCAAAAAGTGTTTTTTGTGACTTTCATGCAAAGGAAGAAACGTCTACAGTTCCTCCCCAGGACAGACTTCCATCTGCAATATATTAACTTAGATCACAGACTAACTGATTGATGGATTGACTGACTGACTGACTGAATGAGTGACAATGTTCATCTCAGTGTTCACTCTCCTCTCTCCACTCCCAGCTACAGGCTGCAGATTAAAGCCACGCTCATCTGGATCTCATCAGTTCAGGCCGGGCCTCGCCGTTTTATAGGTTATTTTTCATTCAGGAGAAGGAGGGGGGATCTCGGAGTGATTTAGGGTTACACTGCATGCAGCCTGGAGGAGAATAAAAGCAACTTGTTGTCTTGGGGGAAGTGAATGAGGCAGCATGCTAAATCCCCTCCGGTAACAGCATGCCATTTTTAAGACAGGAGTCGTACATTCTTCCCCTTTTTCTTCAAACGTGCGTTCATGATATCTGTTGCGTGGCTGCGCTGCTGCAGTGTCTGAGCCATTTCCTCTCTGTTTTTCCAACTGTAATGTCTGTAACATGTGGTGGATTGTTGTGGTTCCACTGGACGAGTGCAAATCAAATTTGGGAGAAACAGTTGCCCAATATTCATTGCACAATACAGTATTTCAAAAACACTGCATCGACCCAGAAAAGCAGAAAAGCAGAAAAGCAGAGAGTGTAAAGGAGTAAGAAATCTTGAGTTTAAGCTTTAAGCTTTTAGTCCTGGCCATGGAACAAAAACAGGAATAAGCCAAATCAGAATAAGTAGTGAAAATCTGCAGCTCCTCTTCCACGTGTAATTACATTTATCGGTGTACCTGAGTGAAAACAGGAGAGCAGACCAGAATCTCGCAGACATCTGGAATGACAATCTGCTAACATGTTTGTGTGATGTGAAACTTATATGCATTTGCAGTAACTATACAATGTATAAACTGGCTGCAATACAGAAATCGTAAATAAGGACCACAAAACAATTATCGTCCAAGATCCTGTGTGTCAGAAGTGCTTCGGCATATAGAAGGTGGCACCAACCTTTTTGATGATGTGTGCACTCGGCATCCTGCTGGTACAGTCTTTCCTGGTATATTGCCCAGATAATTATGAGCAAATGCCAACTGTCCCGTACTGTATGTCACAGGACCTTCTTCCTGTAGAGACTTTCTTGCTCCCGCCCCGCTGACTTCTGACCAACGAGTGGAGTAAACGTTCTCACGAGGTTTGCGGTGATGTATTTTGGTTCACAAGGGGAGAAACGCACCACGGTTTCAAACACATGAAATGGTTCAGACCAGAGCAAACTAACAATATATGTAAAAACACCTGTAGCTGCCATGTTGGGGTGAAGACTAATATTAAGTAAAATGTTACCTGGGTTTTCTCTGTCTGGTCTGTATGTTAACACTTTCAGCTGCACACATGTTGGTCTGTTTCTGCCGACCGTTGATCATCGTTGTCCACACTTTAATCCACAGCCACAGGGAACACCTGTGCATTTGTCAGAGCAGAGTCTTTAATCCTGGATATGATGGTGTCTTTATTTCACAGTCCACCAGGCAACACGTCTGCAATGAAAAATGACAACGGTGATCGAAACATCTGATTGCTTCTTCTCCTTTTTATTTTTCAGGAGGAAATGCTGTGACGGGTTCAGGTTTGTGATGGGCCAGTGCATACCTGAAAGTAGGTAAACCATACACACTATGCTCTAAGTTTGGCCGATGAACTCTCAGATCTGATTCACATGCTCCAGAGCTGATGTCGTTTCTCCATTACAGCAGTTTTATAAATTAAAGCCTTCTGCACAAAACATGGCCTGGAGACCACATTTGTCTGTTTGGACCGCCAAAGAAGTCCAGAGAATGCTTATATTATGGTCGAGTTTCTTCAGTTTGGAGTAATTATGTTTATGGAGTCATTTCAGATAACTAGCACTATGCAGTGCGCTGGAACAAACAGCCAAAAAAGAAACTGCCCACAGTTTTGGCAGGGACAGCTGCCACAATATGTGGTCATTCATATAAAAGATCTGGTTATTGTGAAAATTGGACTTAATAATCAGGAACAGCGGTGAACAGTATTGACAAACAGGTTAATAAGTGTATGTGGCGTCATGACTTGGAATGTACTCTAGACTGCAGTATGTCTCTATAGAGTAGCAGTGAGTGACATCGGCCACCAGGGAACACTGTTTTTCCATGAACACAACAGCCTTTTAAGGGTGGATGTCCAAGAATCAGAAACAGAAAAATCACATTACCTATATAGCATTGGTGCCTGCTGTAATCTGTCATATATAAGTCAAACTTATATCTACAGTACATTTCACAGCATATGTACAATATACTGTATATTTTCAATATAATAACAGTAAAACGGTTTTGTTTCTCATTTAATTTAAAAAGAAATGTTTTGTCACTTTTCATAGTCCTAGCCAGAGGCTTTGATTCGGATAAAAGAACTGTGAATGCCCTTAGACATGGATCCTGTGGGTTGGGAACACCCAGCCAATAATACAAGACCATTAAGTCGTCTGTGAGAAAGGGCCCATAGAGCTGACAGTGGAAGCTGTTCTGCTCAGTTTCTAGTTGTGGATGTGGAGCTTTATGAGTGTAAGGAGGCGGTAATAAAGACTGACAGTGCTCCTGGATGGTTTTCAGACATTGGCGTTGAATAGCTTTGACATGCCCAATCTCCCTCCAATCTACATCTCTGTCTGTAGACGTGGACGTGTGTGCAGCGTCGCCCTGCGAGCAGCAGTGCACTGACAACTTTGGACGAGTTGTCTGCACGTGTTACCCCGGCTATCGCTTCGACCGAGAAAGACACCGCAACCACAAATCTCCTTACTGTCTGGGTCAGTACACTCCCTTCTCGTCTCCTTTTATACTTTTAACTAGCACGTCAATCACTGGTATATTTCTTAGCTATTTCATCACGCCGCAGTCCTTTGTTCCTTACAGTGACCCATATGCATTTTCTTATGCTTCTTTAAACAGCACTAACATGTTGGAAGTGATTTTCAGGATTTTTCTTAGCTGGAAAAACAGCGCCCTCCTCCTGTTTTGTGTAGCAAAGCAGAAGATTTCTTACAGAATCTGCACCCCAGTGGCACATAATGTGAAATGCCATATGGACGCAATTATATTATAATGAAGTCACAACAGGGTTATTATGCATAGCTCTTGATCGCAGTCTCAAAGGGCTGAACGGCATCACATTGTGAAAAGAAAAATCTGAAAACACTCTATGACCCATGCTGGAATTACTTCAGCTGTAGCAGCCTCCAAACTTTGATTTTTTATTTTGTTTGTGATATGACATTTCGTTCTCTCTTTCTCCCATTCACACACACACACACACACACACACACACACAGACATTGATGAGTGTGAGCACCCAGACAGCAGCATGTGTGACCACGAGTGTGTGAACACTGTGGGCAGCTTCCTGTGTCACTGTCGCAGCGGCTACATGCTCGCGCCGGACCAACACTCCTGCATCCCCTGTGAGTTTCTACGTTTCAACTGAGCTTCGCAGCTTTTGGATGTAAATTCAATAGCAAAGTTAGAATCAGTACCTGGGTCCATCGCCTGTGCAAGATAAGATGCATGAAATAAGCTATGAGCTTATATTGAATTGATTCTTTTGGGCTTATTATGTAGCTAATATCAGTGTCAGTAATAGATAAAACAAATCCATTCGTGAGGATAATGACCTCAGTCCTAGTCATGCAGAGACTATGTTAAGTCTAAGTTTGAGAGATGTTAACAGTGGGTAATGATGCTGATTTTATCCTTGTAAAGTAAGTGTTTAACTATTTTACACTCTTGAAATGAAGTAAATTGGGATTGAGTGGGATTAGACATGTGTTGCACAAATACGGTGTGACACCAGTAATGTCAGTGGCCGCCCGTGCTGGAAACATTTTTAATTGTGTATTATATTTTTTTGTAGTGAGCTCGTCGGGGAAGTCGGACACCTTGATGAGCGCTGGTACCTGCTCGTTCACCTGTCAGGATTTCATGAACATGAAAAACAGCCTGCTACAGCTGAAACTGAGGCTGGGCAACACACAGTCACCCAACCAGGTAACGTGTCTGCTTTAGAAAGACTGGAACCAAATAGGATTCACCATAAGTTGATCTTTTTTTTTTTTTACCAAGATTCCAGATAGAAGGGTTGCCAGCTATTGGTACCTATAGCATTGATTCATTACTAAACTTACTACAGCCAATGTATCGACACAATCAGCGTGTAGTGGACTTTAAAGCAGATGTTGAGGTAGGGTTTAAATCATATAAAAAAAAACGAGGGTCTTTTATCTTACTTCGTGTCTCCTCTGTGTGTTTGTAGGTACCTGGCCTGGCTAACAGCAGTGACAAGCCGTCTCTGGGGAGGGCAGGAAAAAGTCCTGATAACCCTTGTCTTCCTGGTCTACCCGGCCCTCCAGGAGCCCCTGGGGTCCCAGGTAATACAGATATAAGTAGAAACATTAAGTTCACGATGACTGACGTCAGCATCTGCAGCAACAACAATGTTGGTAGAATAACAAGTGGGAGGGTAAAGAGGAAATGCTTTTAAGGTGACCAGGGTTTTAAATGATCTCTCTGATGAGTTTAGTACAGGGACTGCTCTGTTTGTCACTCTCATGGTAATGATTATCCGATTTTAAGTAGTTCTCTTTGTTGCTGTCCTCACCAGGACACCCAGGAGAACCGGGAGAGAGAGGGGACCCAGGGGAGGGGGGCCCGCCTGGCCCTCGGGGTCCACGGGGAGACATGGGACCCATGGGTCCAGAGCCTGACCTGAAGCACATAAAAAGAGGCCGCAGGGGGCCAGTGGTAAAAATAAATTAATTAATAATCATCCATTCCATAATGCAGGGTTATCACATCTGGTTCAGTGCCATTCAGTTCACTGGCTTTCACGTGAGCAACCAAGAATGTGTCCGCTGTGCAGTGACAGTGCACATGTCAGCCATCGCCCTCCACCTTCAGCTCCCACGAAGAAGGGAAGAACCAAAGGTGGAGAAGAGAGAGTCTGTATGGTGGAGCTTTATGGTGTGCCAAATTAACTGCCAAACCTACTCACATATTATTTAAGATTTTTCTTTAGAGGGAACTTCATGTCACCTCTGGTTTGAGACAGATGTGTCGTAGCATGAAAGGTGTAGCTCTAAAGCATTGAAAGGAAAGCTGCTTCTCTGCAGTTGTAACATCAGTGAATATGTTTACCAGAACACAGTGTGTCCATTTGTCTCTTTCACCACATAGCTGTGTCTTCTCATTCATACAGGGACCCACTGGGGCATCAGGAAGAGATGGACTAAAGGTCATTTTTATGTATCTGTATTTTCCTTGTGTGTGCCTTGAAATCGTGTCTGTATGTGTGTGTGTGTAGAGTTGCACTGTTGCCATCTACTGTCAATACTGCATTTAGACACCTGTCACCGAGCGAATGGAGTCCGCTGAAGCTGCCACGATGGCTGCTCTGACACATAAATCTAACTACACGCAGCTCTAAAAATATGACTTTGCCATGTATCTGGTTTCTTTGTCTGTCCTTATGGATGTGCATTGACAATGATGATCACAGTTTTAACCTGCTTGACATTCAGTTGAAAGCTTTCAGCGGACGTTACTGAGATGCTTCTCACTAAACAGAACAGAATGTTCTTGAGTTATCTGATTCAGTTTGTCACTGTGCAGTGTGTACAGCTCTTAGAAAGCTGTGTCTGTTTTGAAATTGGGTTAATTTGTGCTGATTCTCTTCTACAGGGTGACAGAGGAGCTCCAGGTCCCAGAGGTCCACCTGTAAGTTCATTCTTTATACTTGAAACACATAGTTCACCGACACCATATGAATCCACTTGTGAACATGCTCTGAAGATGCCACAGCCACATAAATCCACATGCTAATTCCATATCTTATTGTATAATTTATCTTATTTCTAGGATTAGAGTTTTTAACCTGCCTGCCTATTTAGACATTACACTTGGACTTGTGCATTTGTAACTCTATTAATAAGTCACCTTAACAAGACCGTGTTCAAAACACAGCTGCAAAACTAAAACAGCTGCATTATGTACCTGTAATGAAGCCATGTTTTAATTATTGCATTTTAATTTAACTTGTATTCTTTGTTGCCATGTTTTCTTTCCTGCGTCAAGAGCCGTCATCTCATTTTATTTATTTGTAAGTGGGTGTAGTAATTAGTGCATAGTGCAGCTTTCATAGGGCAGTGTTACGTGCCAAGCATCAGCCGACAGCCTAGTTGGGTTTGTCTGCGACCCTGTTCCCCAGTCCTCTCTGCAGGTGTAGGCAATAATTGAGTGCCACCTGTGCGGCCCTGGTAAATGGCTCCAGAGTTGTCCGTCTCGGGTAA
>JAVQJF010010046.1:0-53197 GCA_036023855.1 Gadopsis marmoratus | reverse complement strand
GGCGGGGGGGGTAGGGTAAGAGCAGGATGAAAGAGAACACACAGCAATCAAAGTACAACTCCACATACAGAAAATGCAAAGCAATGGCAGCTACAATGTTATTTACAACAGCAGCTATACGAATCTCCAGTAAACAATGTAATATAAATTCTGTCCTGAAGGAATGTCTGTGCTGCTTCAACATGCTGCTGGGAATGTCTGTTAGGAGATGTCCCAACTCTGGCGGGCATGTCACTGCCACATTTCAAAACCTCTGTCCAAAATGTGCGAGTCCTATGCAGAGCCCTCTGGACGCTGATAAGTGTCATGTAACACACAGTGGGACATTTTGACCGTGTCTAACTTATTGCTACACGAAGCCATGTGAAATTGTGGCATTTACGTCGATGACATAGATGATTGGTAGCCTGTGGTCCATGCAATGAATGTTTGCAAATTAATTGTCAATGCAGAAGAAGATTCCTTCCTCGACACTGCAATGAACATAATTGTAATTACAGATAGTGTGGTTCACATTGTTACGGCCGCGTTGAATGCTTAAAGATGCAAATTAGCTGATGCATATTTCCACACAGTGACAACACAGGAATGACTTCTGCCCTTCAAGAAAAGTGACTTTCTGTCAATCTTGCATTGTCCGTAATGATGTGCTTTGAGCTCCCCCTGCTGGCAAAACCGGAGTGGACCCGTTCCCCGTGTATTGATGTCAACGGAAAAGACGTCATTGTGTTGATTGTCTTCACAATAAATGTACAGAATTTGTCAATGGCGTTGAATGAATTATTAAAGAGATGCTGAGTTACACTTTTGTGTTGTAGTTTATGCCGTAGGTCTAATTCCAGTTCAGTTACCTGATTATTTGATTCATGCGATTCTGTTAAATGGAATACACCAAATTGCCAGAGGATAATCTCACATGTTGTGAAAATGATTTTTGGAGGCTTTGATGGTTTGTGGGCCCGTCTGTCTTTCTACAGAGCTACCGATTAAATGATGATGTGAGGATAAAGTGCCTGTCAGGGGGACGGTTTAGACGTGCAACGCGTACGGAATGTGGGTTTTCCGGTCAGGTCACTTTTATTCTGAAGGATCCAGGCTGGAAGTCGTGCTGAAGATGTCGTGACCGCAGAGAGCAGGTCGTCGTTACAGGATTACGGTCAGAGCATACAGGTTCACACACTCCACGTTGTGTATTACGGGGGAAAGTCAGTCCGGTCTGTGTCAGTGGTGTAACGTAGGACACGTTACCATGCACTGTAGAGAAAATCATTCAGAGAGGGAGACATTAAGAAACGCAGTACATGAGACAGGAATGGAGTTTAAAGTCATTACTGAGCACAGGGCAAGACTTCAGGGAAATCCGAATTGATTTTTATTTTATTACGTTATTAATGTTATTATTTTTTATACAAATAAGTGCTCAGTAGATGTAAACGCCATGAATCTGCACACTCCGACACAGTAGGTGGCGGTATGCAGCGTTGTTTGAATAAACACGAAGAAGAAGAAGAAGAAGGAGGAGGAGGAGGTCGTATTGTTGTTGCCGCTCGCAGAACACGAGCGAGGGAAGTTGCGTTGAGTCGCTTAACTTGGCTGCGCGTAGAAAGAAACAAAGTGTTTAAAGTGAGGAACTAATCCTGTGTCGCGTTTAAGTGTTCTTTTGCAGTAATAGCAGGGGCTAAGGCGTGTAACCTAGCCAGTTTTGGTTACATTAGCAACCTCTACTCGCGTGCGTTTGGTGTTGCATATAATAAGCAAGTAGCCAGCTAGCCAAGCTAAGCTAGCTCACCAAACGTTTACTGGCCGCAAAAATAACTTCGAACTTAGAGCCTAAGTTGTACTTTTAAAAGAAATCGTTTCGCTTTTTTTTTTTTTTTGGTAACACAAAGAGAAAAGGTTCGCCGTGTAGCGTTAGTGTTAGCAGCTGTTGGGAATGCTGCATCCTCCATATGGTCGCAGAAGTCATGACGGGACAACGACTATATCCGACAGCGATTCGGAGGACGAGGTACGTTTGCCGACGTTTCCTCACGTCGAAGGTCTCCTTTTACTTTACGCACAGCGAAGATGTCGTTTTCATCTGCATCGTTTCCTGGCAACCGACTAATGTGACGTGAATGCTGCAACCACTGACTTGTTTGCCTTGCCGCAGCTCAAGCTCCCCCTCAATCAGTTCTACCCGTACATCCGCTGTGCCCTTTGCTGCGGCTTCCTCATCGATGCCACCACCATCACAGAGTGCCTGCACACATGTGAGTCACAGCAGAGGTCTGCTTTAGCTCTTGGAGTCCTCAGTGGGGTTCTAAATGAACTGGGTGCCTATTTTATTACATAGTTATACAGTGCAATGCAAGCATTGATTGGGTTTCTCCCTTGGAATCAAACGGTTTGGGTCAGTGTTTTTAAACTGCAAAACATACTGCTTAGCTGTGTGTCTCGGTACTTTAACAATCAAATCTGAAGGATTCTTGTCAGTAATGTTATGTGTTAACATAAAAAATAAAGAATATTTCCGCATGTGTAGTTATGAGATTATTTAAATGGTAAAATATCAATATTTAGGTCATCCTGAAATGTCCATACGGGTCTCGCTATGCCACATGCGAAATGCCAAGGTCCTGGCTGTGTCTTACATTGTGATGTGTTTTGTCTTCTCCAAGTTTGCAAAAGCTGCATTGTGAAGCGGTTTTTCTACAGCAACAGGTGTCCCACATGCAGCATTGTAGTCCACCAGACACAGCCACTTTACAACATAAGGTATGTTGGTTCATTCTTGATGTATTTGCACATTTGGATCATCTTCTGTACATGTTCAATGAATAGATGGTTGTCAACCACATTTTTTTTTATAGTTGAGATTAAGTATTCAGAGGGGGAACGTCTTTTAGAAGTGTGCAAAAGCTGCCGAATGATTCTGGAAATTCGAATGCATTAATTGGCGTGTGCACACAGTTAGTTTATTGTCAAAGGTCTGACATTTTGACGAGATGAATTCTAAAGTTGAGGTGTAGAAATGTATGAATATAAGGAGTGGAAATATGCAGTCACTCAGATTTGTGCTAAAGTAGTCGGTGTTAAGTTTCACACTCTTTTCATTTGTTTTCCTGCAGGCCTGACAGACAACTGCAGGATATTGTTTACAAAATGGTTCCCTTCCTGGAGGACTGTAAGTACAATGTATATACACATTTAGGCATATTTAATGTAATTCATGTACATTACGTGTCATTTTCTGTTATAATTCTAATGTGAACTTTGGGGGGGATTTTTCTGTACCACAGCTGAAAGAAGACAAATGAGTAACTTCTACAAAGAGAGAGGGCTGAATGTGCCAAACCCAGGTAAAATTGTTCAGCACCGAGATTGAACAACGGTCCTCAGATAACTTTTTCTGCTTCTTTATTTAACACAAGGAACCTATAAATGAAGGAAGGGTCATTACATCGATGTGTAACACATTAGTGTCAAGAATGAAAATTCTTAGTTCCACCGACATTGTGGTCAGGATTATCGCCATCTCCTCGTTGATGACTAGCTACACTACAGCTGTTCGCTTTTAAGCTAACGTTACCAACATGAAGCCCGTCTCTCGACTTTGGTGGGGAAAAGCTCAGGTTCTCAGCTTTGTTGAGGGGGTGCCACATCCAATAAATAAAAAATGTACAAGCAGGAAATATACATCAACAAGTAAATCAAACCATGGCTGGTTAACAATGCAACAAATTACAGATGATTCTGCCAACCAGCGTAATAACCTGTTAAAATTACAGGTCATTGACGAGGAGATGGCGGTGGTATTTACCTCAATGGCGGCTGAACTGAGTATTGGGGCGTAGCATAGTAACGCACTACACAGTGATGTAATGACCCTTTTTTACTTTCCTCGATTTTATAAGGGGAGAAAAGAATGATCAGTCTTCATTAATGAACTGGAAATCCAAAGGTGGACATTTTCAGCACAACAGTAGCAAAAACGTTAAAGTCTGTCACTCAAGCCATCGCTCCGTGTTTTCTCTTTCTTGTTTCGCAGTGGTGGTCTCCCCTGCATGTCCTGTTGTGATGAGGAGGCAGAAGAAGGACAACGTTCCCCAGACTGTGTTCAACATTCCCCCAGAGCTGGATGTATCTCTGCTGCTGGATTTTGTTGGGTATCTCACTGGGCCATTTTTTTGTCCAGCGTTAGTTACAGCTATAGGCTCCCCCCGGAGATTCTGCATATTTTCATTTAATTTAAAAGCCCTACACAACTTAGACAAAAATCTAATAAAAAGAAAATCTTGTTTGGAGATGTAGAAATCCCTCTTAACGACTTAAGCGTAACAGTTCCTCACAGGCAAAGAATATGTTATTTTCTTTCTTCATCTCTTTAGTGAGTTCATTAGTATCCTCTACACTCCACCGTACATAAACGTTTGTGTGTTTTTTTGTGTGTGTAGCATTACGGGACTCCAGCTTGTGTTTGGTTGTCGTATAATGATAAACATATGAACCTTGATGTTGAAATGCACAAACCAATTGCCATCTATGAAAGGAGAACAGTGAACAGGTTCTCACCGTCTACTTTTGATGTCTGTTTCCTAGTAACCACGTTCTAACAAGTGTAGCCAACAGGCATTTACCCAGCAGACCTCAGACTTGTCACAGCAGGAAGAGCACAGGTGTAACTAACAACACCAGGACCCTGAAACCCGCAGCCATTATTAATGTATTTAATCACACCTGTGTATCTGCTGCTATGATATGTCCAAATGTCCGCTGTGAAAATGGCCTCATTCTAGGCATATTGTTTTAAGAGATACAAACTCATAAGCTCAATGTGTTGGCAGTACCATTACAGCCAGGGTGGAGCAGGTTAGTTGCTGTTAATTTGCCTTGTGTCCCAGGTGCAACTCCACTGCTGCTTTCTAGGCTCTCATTGGTGGGAATCACCTTTAAAAATAAGAGCTAAGAAAGGCAACAAGGGATAGTTAAAAGGATAAACTGACTGACCTGAATTAGGCTCTTGGGGGAAAGGGGTAACCCAGTTTGCAGCAGCGAATGAAATGCACATGCAAGTACACAGATGTACAGATGTACCACTAGATGGCATTGTGGTACCAGAAAGCTGTACTTACTGTATATTGAGTGACTCTTTCTTGTTTTCAGGGCTGAGGAGGGCATCAGTAACTATAAGGTAATGTCTTAAAATATTTATATCAGGTGTTTATAACTGTTCATATTAGATTATAATGAGTGCACTGTAACAATGATGATTATAACTTGATAAAGGCTGCACCCAGGCCTGATTCATCCATTATGATATCTCTGATCAAGCTATCCTGTAATTACAGAATCTGTTGGCTATACTCCCAGGAATAGTTTAGTCTCAGAGCAGTGACACAAGCCATACAATCTGTGTGAGCTGGAATAAACGCTGAGCTAAAAGCCATGTACAGCTGCTGTGAGCTGCATGTCATTTGGTTCTGTGTTAATATGAAAATGTTTATTAATTCAGTTTTAAGTGAAATATTTCACCCCAGTTAGCCATGTTTTTTAAGGTTGCACCAAACGGGAGCATTGTGTAAAATAAAGCAGCCTCACAATTTTAAATGACGCAGCTCCAATTTAATGATGTAGTCCGTACCGTCTTTGATGAATTAAACTTTGATACGGTACATTCCACCCTGACCACCCTGTCCCTGTTTAGCCATTAGAGAGGCGGTACGTCCGTGTGTCGGGCGAGGCCACTGTCCGCCACGTGGAGCTCTTCATCAGGAGGAAGATGGAGCTGAGCCCAGCCTGCCAGGTGAGTCTGCTGGGCTTACAGCTAATGAGTTCTCAAAGTGACATGACCACAGTCCTGATCCTGAGTGTTGCCTCAGGCAGACATGGAAGCAGGACAGCAAAGGCAGTCGGAACTACAGTATAGTGTAGGTGTGTCATGATCTTACTGAATGGAGTGTCTCCATGTCACCATTATTACAATGTTGAAGAAGGGGATGAGAAAATTGGTTGTCCAGTAGTAATCCACCATTCAGACGATATCGGGGGTCTGTCTACATGTACAGTTCAGTGTGTGTCAGCCAGCACCCCCTTCACCATCCTCCTCTTGATTTGGGTTGGATGAGGGTCGAAGACTTTTCCAGCTTTGGTAAACTGGCGTTGCTATTGGTAATGTAAAGTAATTCAATGATACCGAAGTTTAAATGTCATTTAACCGACTCGCCAAAAAGAGAAGTACAAAGATCAAAAGAGAAATGCGGCGGCCTTCATCTGACGCCATCGGAGTCTTTTTCAAATAGTGTCAGACAGCTTTTCAGCCAATCTTTACAGCTTGTTGCAGCAAAGATGTCAAGGTGATTTATTTTGTTTAATTGCGTCTGCTGTCTCAAATGGGTATAAGTCAAAAGCAACAGGACAGCGTCGCCTCCGAGACGTTTCCTCGCTCATCCCACAGTCAGCCTTATCCAAAAGATAACGTAACCAGAGAGACGAGCAGTGCACTGAGGAGTGCACGTGTCCACTAGGGAGACAAAACAACCGGTGAATACAAACGGAGCCCAACCTAGAAGGATCAGCTGCTCAGGTCAGAACTCAGCAGGTGGCCTACCGGCAGACCATAATCTGATTATGATCAAATTATTAGTGCAGCGATACCACACGTCTGTCTCAGAGCAGTGGACGTGCTGTAAGAGAAGCCTCCAGATTACAGGTAGTAGTGTTGCAATCAGAAGCGTCCCCCTTTCCTCATGTGAGGCCAGTTTGACAGTGTTTTCAGGTCTTATGGTATTTCAGGTATTTTGGATTTAGTAACACGTGGAGGAGGATTAGAAGCTTACGTTGATTTCCTGGCCTCAGCGCTGCACTGCCCTGGCCTGGCCCGCCCGAGCAAACCTGGAGAGGACACAGAAAGACAACCCGAGGGTCACCGTCCATTGTAGCATCCATAGGTCACACCAGTTAGATAACTCTTTATATTGTTGTAACACTTTGTGGAGTCAGATGTCCGCCCACCCAGAGCCTGGTTCTGTTTCTGCTCGAGGTTTCTGCCTGTTAAAAAGGAGTTTTTCCTCCCCACTGTCTCCTAGTGCTGCTCATGGTGGGAATTGTTGGGTCTCTGTAAATAAAGAGTCGGTCTAGACCGGCTCTATATGAAAAGATCCGTGAGATAACTTTGTGATTTGGTGCTAAATAAATAAAACTGAATTGATCTGACGTGTATCTGTATTTCCCTGCAGGTAGATGTGGTTTGTGGAGATCACCTCCTCGACCACTACCAGTCACTCAAAGACATCCAGAGCTCTGTGGGGGAGGAGGCACTACAGGTGGGCACCACAAACGCACACAGCTGGGAACAAACCACACATTTACTGATGTGCATTTTGTAGAAGGCCAGGAGTTCTTCTGAGTGATCTTTTCGGTCTTGTTTCCACTTTGCTCCAGGACGGTCTGTTGGTGCTCCACTTTGGCTTGGTCCTGCCCTCCTAGTCTTGCCCACGCGAGGTGGATGTATTTCATTCCAGGGATGATGGACTTTTGTTTCTCTTCATCTTGTCCTAATGTGGAGTAATGTTGCTACATTGGCATTATAACTACTGCACAGCTGCTTGGGGTGTGTTGTTAGGATTGGAAATGTTTGATGAAAAAGTGTAGGAGATGGTCGGAGAAGAGGGAGCCCTTTTTATTGAGCAGTCTAGAAGGGAAAGATGTAAACCCCAAACTTCACATCGCAGCATGAAATGTTCACTTCCCCAGATCATCATCTAGTTCTCAGGACGACCCATGTCTCTGCTGTAAATCAGTTCCAGCATGTAAAAATGAATTTTACCTGATGATCCTACTGCCAAGGTGCCTGTTTAGGTGTTGTTCAGTGTGCTTCCACTCCACACAAGAACGTGACTGCTGCTGTAGCTAAAACTGGACTGAACTACTGTTGGTGTCTGTGAAGGCAGTACAGCGTCTTGTCTGAAGAGCTGCGTCTGCAGTTTACCTCTTTTTGAAAACCAGGAGCCTCTATCTTCATTTTTGTGTGTTTGTGTGTGTTGAGATATAAAGGGCTTGAAACAAACAGGACTTCATTACCAAAGGTTTGTGTACGTGTTTGTATAGAGTCTATCTTTAATTACAGAATGCTTCTTGATGATTTACACATTTTATTTAATAGCTCTTAGGTTTTGTGTAGGCTGCTGATGTAAATTGATTGCTTGACCTGATAAAACATGCTTTCAGTACCACTTTCCACCAGAGCAAAAAAGCAGTTATGTAAAGGGAGCTTGTATATAAAGAAGTCTTTGATAGGGTTAATTTAAAATACCTTTCCTACTTGCTTTTGTCAGAATGAATGAATAAATGACTGCACAACTGTTTTTGTATTCAGGTTTAAGCCTAAAGATCTGTGATACCAGCAACCACTAGGGAGAATTCTGCATCCATATGTTAGATGCACGCTCACCTGTGACAAAATTGTTGTGGGGGGGGGATGATACCAGTGTCAATACTTCCAGCAGTGATGCATGTTATCAGACAGCTCTGGTTTATTGGCGTGCAGTTGTGATGTATCGCATGTCAAGAGAGATAATATACGTTTGCATTCCTCCAAAGCCCATGATAAACGTCTACTCGCATTTATTGTTTAATACCTTGCTGCGCTAAATTAATTCCTCATTTCAAAGGCCAAATATTTTCTTTACAGTTTCCTCAGGAGTTGTGGTTAAAATAATTAGATTCAGAAGTCTGGAAAACAGTAGGACAATTATAAATATGCAGTCATTCAAATACAACTGCTGGTTGATCCCCAGCGGGGCTTGTATTTGACAATTTGCTGACTTCCACATGAAAGCACAGAAAACAAGTGGCCAGACATGTCATTTTATTCACTGCATTATGCGATTAATATGTTTTTACATATTAATAAACCTTGATGGCTATTCTTTCTGCCAACAGAGAAGTAATGTGTCAGAATATGTTAGCGAGGGGGAAAGCACTTGCTCATGGTGGAGTTGTTGGCTCTATACACATAGAGTTGGTCTAGACTTGCTCTATATTAACAAGTGCTGTGAGATAACTGTTATGATATAGCGCTATTTAAATAAAATTGAATTGAAAGCATCTACAGGCAATGTCATAAAACAAAACAATGGTGCAAAGCAACAACCAGCAGACACCGTCGTCCTCCAAGCAACTTTCAACTGAATGCTCAGTGAAAATGCGCTCCAACAACAGTGGAACTACGCCAACATTTATTGGCTTTCTCTATCTGAGGAATATTCTTTCCCTCATCTGTTTCGGTGCAATCTCACACAGCAGCAAAATGGACATTCATCCCCGAAACATTCAACACTCCGTCGCATATTTAATTTGGTGCAATATCTGCAATTTCTCTAGTAGTCTCCTCTGGAGACGTACAGTACATTTGGTCTATATTTTCAGGTTAGTTTCCTTTTGTTTAATGCTGGAGAAGCTCAACGTTGTAATACTGACAGACCTCTCCTTTTATTTCAATAAAATGTGATTGTTTTAGAGTCCAAAAGATGATTTAAATACTGAGACCTATGTCCCAGGAAACGCATCCAACATCCTACGCGATATGATCACCCAAAATATCGACTTTAAGCTCTAATTCTAAAACACTGATAGTGTTGCCCTTAACAATTGCAGTATGGGACTATGAACTCACTATGCATGTACAGTGTATGTTTTTTGTCTCGCTCTCCAGATTTCTGTCTCGTTTCAGTTGTTGGAGTTAATGTCTGCCTCGTCTTTATCCTCGCTGCTCTCCTTGAAGCTTTCCTTCGTGGCCCCTTCCTTCTCCCTCTTGCTGCTCTTGGAGGAGTCGGCCGAGGCTCGAGCCTGGTAGCTGTAGCTGGCGGCACCAAACGATATCCCTGAGTTAAAGTGAGTCTCCTCCCCCTCCAGCAGTTTCCTTGTAGGACCAAAGGAAAAGCACGTCAGACAGACTTAACACACCTAACAATGCTTAAATATTCATTTTAGAGAGTCTACTAGTCGAGGGATCTTTTGTGCAGTTTGTCCTTTATTAATCCAGCCAGCACCTGTAGGCGGCGATCTCTATGTCCAGGGCCATCTTGACGTTGAGCAGGTCCTGATACTCTCTCAGGTGCTGGGCCATCTCACTCTTCAGGTTCCTCAGCTCAGCATCTAGGTGGCCAATAGTGTCCTGTTACATTGGATATAAAGAAAGGAGATTATCATTAGTGTCTAACCATTTTCTGTGCAAATTCACCTACTTAGCATAGACCGTTTTAAATCCACTGTGTTACAGACGTTTCTGTGGTATAACTGCTGACCAGAGGATTTGCTTTTATCCCTTAAAGCAGTACAACAACCTTCGAGGCTTAGCTTTACCTGCTCTAAAAAGCCAGTGAAAGCAGGTGGCCTTCCTGCATCCGGTTTAGCAGGTCAGAGTTTAATTTAACTGTCAAGCGGGGTCAATTCGCTGAGAACTGTTTCAGTCAGCCTCACGCTCCCAGAGGCTTCTTTAAATGGTTACCACACACTAAAGGTGTGACCTCAGACCTTGAACCTGGATTAGATGACCTCGGCGCAAAGTTTCCAAACTTATTTTAAGTAAAGACAGACAGCTTTATTTGAGACAGGTCAGTATTATAGGTTGGGTGTCTTTTGTTTCTAATTTCTGGCAAATTTTTAGGACCCAGCAGCTATTTAAATACCAACTTTTATTGGAGAATTTCCTGGTAATAGCCAAAATTGGGTAATAAGAGAGCGTATGAGAGCGATTGTTTTCAATGATGAAATCGTCAGTATGCTGGATTCCTTGCTTCTCCGCTGTTAGCCAGCGGCTTTACTCAAGCTGTGACATAATTCATGAGGTACTTGACCCCTGAGATCCGCCCCCTTCCAATCCTATTATTCTACAGAGTTGTAGACCGTAAAGACAGCAGGGCTGCAGCAGGTGACTTTTTTCCCCCAGCACATTTTAATACTAGTTTCAACTTTGATCGTCTACAGTTTCAGTGCTTGCTCAGAAAGTGTTGTATCTCTGGGGATTTTATCATAATGATGTGCATCTCTGTGTCCACCTTTTTCAATACCATCCAATAGGGTGTTCCAGCTTTGCCTTCATCTGTAGGCCTCTGCGTGAATCATTACATCTCTTTTTTTTTGTAAATAGTTCTATGCTACTGTAATTCTATGGTATAATTCTATCGCAGCAACTGCTATGAGATGTTGGTGTGTTTTTACATAATGTCCTATTTTGTGTTATGCTCATTCGAAATGTGAAGTCAAATATTAAAGGGTTACTTCACCCAAATCATACATATTTAAAAACAAAAGACAACAATTTTCATACTTATCAGTTGTAGTATCTGGCTATGGAGATAGCTGTGATTGTTTTTGACCAGTACAACACAGTTACAACCCAATACAATGGAGGTGAATAGAACTGCTTTCTCTCAAAGAAGCACTGCTCCATAGGTCCAGCTTGCAGAAAATCTAAGTGTGTACGTGTGTTTGGGGTTTTCTAAAATCATGGCTATGACCTGGCTGGACACCACGAGAGATATATAAGAACAGGTCTGTGTCCCTTTAAGGAGACTGGGGACCAGTAATCCAACAACAACATAGAGCCTAACATGTGTCCCCTCTGGAGAAAACGTTTTAAATGACTATGACTGCTTGCCTGCATGGCTGTGACTTCAGCGTTGTGTGCATCCTCCATCTCTGTGATCTGCCTCTCCAGAGACTCATTGGCGCCCTGCAGGGTCTCTATCTCAATGGTCTTGGACTGCAGCTGCCTCCTGAACTCATTGATCTCCTCCCTGCTGGCCCTCATGACCTCATTGCTTCGGGTGGCCTGTTCGCTGAGGTTGGCAAACTTGCTCTTATACCACTCCTCGGCCGACTGCAGGTTCTTGGAGGCAATGGACTCGTACTGGTTGCGGATCTCCTTCAGAGCCGAGGTGAGGTCCGGTTTGGCGAGCTCGAGCTCCACGGAGACCTGCTGCGCCTCCATCATGCTGCTCAGCTCCTGGATTTCCTCATCGTGCACTTTCCTCAGGAAGGTGATTTCATCCATCAGCAGCTCCACGCGGCGTTCCAGGTCCAGGCGAACGGCTGCGGCATCGTCCACGTCCTTCTGGAAGGACTTCAAGGTCTGCTCAGCTTCCTCTCGTGCCCTCGCCTCCTCATCATACTTTGCGTTGAGCTTCTGAAGTGAGACATGAGAGGTGAGACAATCGGCAAGATTTCAGCAATGAGATACGCAAAGGAAAGGCGAAAAATGATTAGATAAAAGATGTAAAAGATGAGCTGAGAGCTGATATCCGATCATGAGACATTGAATGACATAAAGAGAAAGGTGACTAAATAATGACTCAATAATGGCTACTACCCGATGCTTTTACCTGCAGCTCGTCCTCCATGTTGTTCCTCTCGATCAGGATGTGGCTCTTGTCCCTGCTCAGCTCCTCCACCTGTGACCGCAGGTCCCTCATCTCCTGCTGGTAGAGATGAGCGACGCGGGACGGCTCGCTCTGCTTCTGCCGCAGTGTCACCAGCTCCATTTCCAACACTTTATTCTGCTGCTCCAGGTGCCGGACCTTATCGATGAACATGGCGAAGCGGTCATTCAGACCCTAGGTGACAGGATAAATGCTTCTTTATCATCACACAAAACCTGACTGGCAGCAACAGCATGTGCTTGATCCACTTAAGCTTAAACTTATAATAGAAGCTCCTGCATCTAATCCAAGCTACATTTATTTTAATAGCTTATATTTCTGACCCCACTGAATCAATTAATAACTTACATTGTGTAACATGCTGTTAGCAAACAGTTACCTACTTGCACATCCAGGATGCGTCTGGCCACCTGACAAAAGAAAATCCAATATTCACCCTACTTTTAGTTCTGTTTAAATACGGTGGGTGCAGCTTTTAAGTCATTGGGGGTTACCATGTATATGGGGTAAAGTCAGGTCAAATAAGATTTTACATCTTTAAATATTAGCAAGTGTGATATTGCAGTGTTGCTAAGCAAAGATTCAAAACAATCACTGCTCCCAGAACCTGCAAGTTAATGCTGTTGATTTTCTCTTTTTGGTAATAAAGGTGCTGCAGCTACTACAATAAGAGTATAACAGAAAGAATTATTGTAGGATGTTGCACTTTACAGCTTGAATTATAATGAAAATACTTTCAAAGGGTGAGTGACTGTCCCATTTACCTGAATGCATTAGGTAAAATGGGACATGTTTGTGTCATTTCAGACATTTCTAGTATTTGTATCGCTTAAAAAGAGATGATTTAGTGAATCCATGTCTGCCACGATAGTCCAGAATTATCCATCATTGTTACACGCACGCAAGCATATCACACACGATGCGAGTGTTTGTGCATGTATGCACACTTGCATCTCTCTCTCTCGCACACGCACACACACACTCTTCTTGGTGGGAGATGGAGGTATAGTTTGAAAGTGATTTTTTTAATATCCATTGTAGACAATATGGCTCCAAGGAAACAGACAGCAGAAGAAGAGGGAAGGTATGGCAGAAAGGTTGGCGGAAAATATAATCAGTGGGGAGATGAAAAAATGAAGGGTGCGATAAATTAATATGAATGAAGATGACGCTGGAAACAGGAAGGAGGTCAAATTTAAATTTGACGAGGGCATGGAATGTGTCAAAGTCAACATTAGGGGAGAATAAGAGGCATAGAATATGCATCTGGTAGGAAACCCTATATACCTGAGGCAGCTTAAAAAGGGCTGGCCAGCCACGTTCAACGCCGTGGGGGTGCATAGCTCGACAATTATTATCTTCAAGGGCAAACGTCTGATAGGTGAGTGGCTGTACGGCTGCCCAGTCAATGTTCCAAGGTTTCAGATAAGGACTGGATTAAAGTGAAGCTGTTTGTGGAGCGGAGCTGTTCATAGAGCAGCTCCCAAAAGATGACCAAAGGCCTTACATTCTCCTTCTTGATGGCCATACTAGCCAACATGGAAAGGCACAACGTGCCTGTAATGTGCTATCTGCTACATGCGACACGCCTGTTGCAACCAGCTGACAAAGTTTCCTTCAAGAGCCTCAAGCGTAACTGGTATGAAGAAGGATGCAAGTGGACCAGGGCGACAGCAGGACTGAAGCTGCCGAAATCAGAATTCGGGCTGGATTCAGGGGGACAGGAACGTTTATCTAATAGGTGCGACCCGCACCGTCTCCAGCAGGTGGTCCTGGTCAACAGCCTGAGGAAGGCTAGCCGAGATCCATAACAAGTTCTAAAAGTAACACTGGTGTATTTTTAAAATGTTTAAGTGGGTTTTCTTGGTAATCTACAAAAAAGTGTCCCTAATGATTTATAGTGGCTCACTGACACACGGTGTAGGTCTTGAAGACATTCTGACTTTGATGTTTGAGTTTCACTCTGCAGAATGATGTACGTTAGAAGGCTGTTTTTACAATCATCTGCTGATTGGGGGGGAAACGTGTCTGCGCTCACCGTGAATCTCTGTTTAACGAGCACGATATTGTGACACAACAAGTCTCAACTACTTTGGAAACCAGTCGTGGATGAGTACGCAGCTAACCGAGATGTGATGTGGAAGCGTGAAGCCTCCGGGTCACGTACACTGAGAACGGACTTTACAGTGGAGCAGAAGACATCTTGTGACCAGCAGTTTAGCTTTTGGTATTAAATGTATTTGCATGTTTATAGATTCTGGATTTTCCAAGGAGTGGATAGATGTTTGAACCTTTCGTTGAGGAAAAAAACACATCAGATGCGCACATATAATTCAAAGCAGAGTATTTGTACATGTAGCCCCACTAAAACATGTCCTGAAAGCGCTATGAGTGAAGTCCAGTTACCATTGGTGCTTTCATCATGGTGAAGAGAAAGGACTTGTTTGGAGTGTCATAATAATAGCCAAATGATTAATAAAGTTAAGACAGGTCATTCTGAAACCAGGGGGGCCTACATCCAATTTAAATTGACTTCTCTTTCAGGGAAATGCAACTGGCCTGATACTGAAGGACTGGGACATCAGAAGTGGAAGCTAATTCTTCCAGCTAAACTCATAAAATGTGGACTATTAGCTGTTTGTAATGTTGTGAAAATGACCGTTCTGGATCAAATGTCCTGGTTGGAGCTTTTGAACCTAAGCTTATTGTATTCACTCTATAGGCTTTATGTCTATACTGGGCAAGTTGTGCCCATTAAATGCTACTTCATGTCTAAAACTATAGGCTGTCAAAACTGGAATATTTAATGAAAGCAGACTGTCACAGACCAATCATTTGAAATGCTTTAAATAAGTCTTTTGTTTTTAATAATCCAACACACAGAGAGTGAATCATTTGCTTCAACCTGTCACACCTACCTGCAGCTGCTCCTTCTCGTTAGTTCTAATGATTTTTAATTCATTGTTGACAGCGGAGGTCTTGGTCAGGTCGAGGGACTCGGTCCGCACCGGAGAGAAAGAGGTGGAGGACCGGCCGACCCGTCTGTACGTGTTCAGGGAGGGCACGCTGTTGCGGGACGCAGCCATGGACCTGAGCCCCGGGGAGCCCCGAGGCGAGGCACTGCTCATGCGAGAGGAGGAGATGGAAAACCTCGGAGAATCCCCGAAAATCTTCCGGTAGGATGACGACGTGTAACGGTCTCCGTGGCTCATCGTTGCTGTGAGTCGGATATAAAACTGAGGGACTTAAAGAGCTTTGCAGCAGCTTATAGACCGCAGGCTGAAAGTGGAGCGAACCATTTTACGCACGACTGTAACGGCAGTGGAGCAGCCAAAATGAATGTGTTTTTGTTATTCCAAGTGCTCAAAACAGACAGTGGTGTACATTTTTGGGGTCATTTCATTAATTGAAGATGTGGCTGGCGATGTTGGATCACACGATATGACCCAAACCAACAATACGTTATCACGTTACTTTCTGCTCGTGTCTGTCTGTGGCTCTCCATCCCAAGTCCATTTTTTTCTCATGAAAATGTAAATCTCTAAAAATGGGTCACCAATAGATTTGTTTTTTAAAGGGTTAATTAGTTCCTAAAAGGCCTGGGCACTAGTTTTTAATATTTGGTCCAACACCTCCCCCTCTCTGTCACTCACAACCCTGCTTCTCATGGACAAGGCTGGAAAAACAACATTTCGTTCACAGCGCTTTGACTTAATTTTAACATCAACAGATGTGGATTCATCACATATAATCCATGAATTAATTATGTGGATACGGGAATATGGGCATCCACACCCCGTCTTAATAGGGGTTCTCGTGTGAAAATCTAGTTTTAAGCTGATACCGTTGGTGTATGTTCCTAAATAAATGTGTGTTTCATCACATTATCACACAGCACACCTGGAAACCTGGAGCTAAAATGTATTCCAGCATAGGAATACTGCACAGAGAGGAGGAGGAACGAGGCATTCGTGTTTTTCTATTCCCAGTGTACACACTAACATGTGTCTGTATTTACATCAGTGTGTGTATGAGAATGTGTCAGTGCTATGGAACTATATTCTTCTAATGTGCTTGGAGTGACTTGACCTGCTGGCACTTCATGTGTGTTTCATCAAGCCCTGGAGCATTGACTCGGTGTGCCTGCGTATATAGAGCATGTCTCATTTTGCACTGAGGAAAGTCCAACGTGGCTTTTTACAGTGGAGTACATTAGTCCCTATGTGTTTAAGTAGCTTCTTGATCAGTTTTAGCAATCCTAAATGAAACTAATGGTTATAGATAGCTGCTGACAAACTGCAATAAAAACGGATGAAAGTGAGAAAAGTGTCTGATGAGAGAATAGCATTTAAAATTCCACAAGAAAGATCTCGTAGGTATCTGTTTTATGCTCATTCTTGTGGACTCAACCGACTGATCTGATGGACTTTATTGAGCAGCCGTGCAAAGGCTTACGGAACAAGTACAAATCACAGTAACGGAGCAGGCTCACGGGCAGCCTTTTAAAAGGGAGCGTGGCTGTAAATGTAAGGCACTACAGTGTCAGTTGGCGAATCTTATCCTAGCACGGAGGAGACAAGGGGAATACACGAAGGGGAGAGGAGCAGGAGTTGGTGGTGTCCGTGGAGGATGGGGAGGAACAAGCCTTTGCGATGGACAGCTCTTGTGGAAGGAATTGATTAGCTCCCACTAGGCTTTTGCACTCAAGGTAGTGATCAGTGTGAAGCACAGCAGTTTGAGATATTTGTAATTGTCTCACTGTCTATACAAGCATTTTCAGTGAATCTGCTTTTTTAACAATCATTAGAAATGATCAAGCCTGTCGAAGTCATTAAACGATCAGAACTATTGTTTATTGTTTATCACTATCAGAATTATTGGAGGTGTAAACTCTTTTCATGAAAGGAAAGACCTCAAATATTTGAAGGTCTGTTAGTCTTCTGAACGTAAATAATCCTACAATTGATCTTTTTTAATAGGGTTTTTAATAGGGTGATTTTTAATGCAACACATGTTCTCTGTGCTATTGTCCAGGCCCTGTTGGACTTCATAGACTTCCAGATCTACTGGGAGGAAGAAGAGCTCTTTCTGGAAGGTGGAGGTCAGCATCACAGTCCTGTTTTCCAGATAGCGTTGGTTCTTTTTGATGGCTGTGTGCTCTTGCGTCTGACAACACGTGACTCAAAATGTGATTTTTAAAAAGCTGAATGAGAAACTTTGATGCAGGATATATAGGGACATGATGTTACCCAAAGAAACAGAGTTGCCTGAAATAGAAAACAGAAGGGTTTTGGAAAAATAAAGCTACATGGTGCTAGTTTGCATTGCATTCTGCAGCTAGTAACCCTTTATACATACTGAGAAAGCTGGCGCTGCGGTTTGCATGAGGTGGGGTGCCAAAGGCTGTAGGCGGGAGTAGGAGTTGCAGCTGGTTGTCATCAGTTTAAGGTCTGCAAGAAGGCTATGGGTGGAAGATGTGGCTGCACGTGACTGTCAAAGGCAGACAGAAGGTGGCGCTGCAGGATGTGGCTGGAGATAGAGGCAGTATCTGCAGCTAACATTGCTGATATTGCCGCTCCAAGAGGATCCTGGATGATGGGCCGAGTTCTAAGTACCAAGTGTGACTCCCAAGGATTGGTCCGGTCTGT
This sequence comes from Gadopsis marmoratus, assembly GCA_036023855.1. Taxonomy (NCBI): domain Eukaryota; kingdom Metazoa; phylum Chordata; class Actinopteri; order Centrarchiformes; family Percichthyidae; genus Gadopsis; species Gadopsis marmoratus. Next base: position 35,127 of record JAVQJF010010046.1, on the reverse strand, counting down.
GTGTCTCCAATCTAAGACCAGTGTCTTGGAGAGACCTGTGACGAGGATCTGTCTGCTCCTGGAGGCCACAGTATAGGATCACAGACGTTCATCCTTTCTTTTTCTCTATCTTGTCTTTCTTTTCAGTTATCAAGAAGATGACAGAAGGCAGACAAACCTATGTAGTAAAGTTAGGATATATACGCAGGAAATAATAGCTCCCTTTTTATAGGAATAGACGTAAATGTGGGTTTACTGGACAACGGACATCTTTTTCCCTGCATAAGAGCCGATCCTTAGGTGCCTCAGTGGCCGTTTGATTTGAGTTTTGTTTTGTACTTTGTCTTATTGATTAAAAGACAAATCGTCACTACAGACATAAAACTACAGTATTATTTACAGATTCTATTATGATGGCTTTCATTTTAGCTGTAATTCTCAGCTCTTGTCTTTGGTGGCGTTGGTTCTCCCAGAGTATCGGCATTATAAAGAGGAGGATGAGACTCCAACGCTAACCCTATGATATGTCCACATGCACTTCATTGGCTGCTATCGTAATCATGGGACATTCCAGTGTCTCCCACAGCTTCTGCTTGATGCAGTGTCCCAGGTTTAAACTGTAGGGATGAAGACAGCAAATCTTGTTCCTGTGAGGAGCGGAAGAAACACAAATGAGATCATAATGATGATGAAAAGGTTTCTGCATGGAAACAACCGAGTGATAGATTTTCATCTGATTGAAAGAGCCATGATGTTTGACACCAACATTCCTCAGCATGTCATCTACCACTTTATGGTAGATTTGCTGGTACTATTCCACTGCACGGTTGTGGATTGTCAGAAGACCATCGTGCTGCAGGGGAGCAGTGGAGGGCTGGGGACTGCAGGCCACATCTGAGACGACTGGCAGTTCAGCAGGTGGGACGGCAAACTGAGGCCTTGGGACCAGATTCAACAACCCAGGAATGTCAACAGCTGGGATGGAGGGCTGAGGAGTGGGCACGTCTGGATGTTCATCAGAAGGTGTGGGAGGTCGGGCCACAGAGGTCCGCTTCCTCTTCTGGGGAAGGTTGGCATCAGTAGCAGAGTGCTGGCGCTTGCGGTTTAACTTTGGCACCTGGGGAGGGTTGGCAACACACGAGGGGATGTCAGTCTGCAGTAATCTTCTTGCTTAACAACATGCTTCTATAATCTCACAAGAGAAAACTCTACATCAGATGTGTCTGCAAGAAGAATTTAATTCAAGGACAGTAAAAATAAAGTTGAAAAACTGAACTTGTCTCAAAGTGAGGCTGTATATTAGTGAAACTTTACCAGGAACATAAGTTAGTGTTATTTAAATGAATATTTTAACCGGTGCAACAGGCCTGTACAGTAGGCCCAGACTATGACCAAAACATTCAGTATTGAAAATATAGAATGCTTTCCATTTTGTAAAGCTATGTAATTCCCTAGTTCTTGAGGAATTACATTGTCAGCAATTTTTCTTAGACCTGTTGCATCCTCATGATCCGCAATAAACTTTTTTTCCCCAAAATGGGGAAAATCAAATGTCTGACCTGGTCCTCTGAGCAGCATGGACACTTGGTGTAGTCGCCGGTCTTCCGTGCACTCTCCCTTATAAAATGACATTACTTTTCACCAGCGTAAATGGCCCTTTACCACTTTCAACACATGGAGTGTTGATGTTCCCTAAAATGTCCCCATTATCAGGCCCAGATTAACCTGCCAGGGGGACAAAATGAGCGACTGGGCCTCAACTAACCCCCCAGTATTTATAGTATAGCTATGGTGGAATTCTACATATCTGACAGGTGTGCTGTTACACACAGATTCGAGGTGTGAAAAACATCTGGAGCAGCAGCCGTCCTTGGGATGAGTCCAGCCAACAGCCTTTCCTCTGGAGGACTAAAATGTTTGTTTCTGTCCTCTCAGGCTTATTATTATGTGGTGGTTTCAGTTTTGCTGTTTAATGCAGCCTATGGGAAAAGGGGAATGCTTTTGGGGAAATGGAAAAAGACATGCTATTTCTTGTCATTTGATTACCATCACAATGTTCAAATGTAATGATTCTCTGTTACAGAAGAGTAAACTGAGGTTTACAGTAATGTTGTACTGTATGCTGCCCAAATAAGGTTTGGTTTCTTCAGTAAAGTGATGCAGGGAAGTACAGTTACAGTCACCGTTTTGCCTAGGGTGAATGAAGTTAGGTTTTAGCCGCCTTAATATATATATTTAGTCAAAAAACATTTTCAATTTATCAAGTGAAAGTTACAAAAGTTGTTCGTATACTCTCCCGGAAATTGCCATTGCGTACTCAGAGACAGACATTTCCAAGCTGGATGAATAGCTGAAGCATTTTATAGCTGATATGACGGCCCAGCCTCTCTTAGACCTGCTGCATCCTCAGGATCATTCACTGTCATCAAAATTTCACTCCAAAGTGTCAATCAATTATGGCCCCTATTTGGAGAAGATGTACTCCTTCAGATTGTCGTAGCAGTCCTCCACCACCTGAGGGCGCAGCAGGACAAAACATATCAGGGCCATAATCAGACACAGGGAGTTGAATAAGGAAAAACAGAAGATGATTATGAACCCCCATGAGACCGAACTTGATGAAGGATTTTGGTGGGAGAACTTTTGAACGGCATACTAACATTTACATGTGCAGACCTAATGGCTTTCTGTAGAGCTAGAGACTTAGGACCCTTCTTACATCCACTTTCTGATAAGCCAAAGGCTTTTTTCCCAGCAGACATTTTGACTGGTCATAGTAGGAAAAACACATGTGTTACATAACATCAACAATGGCTGCATTGTATTCAAGTGTCCCAGTATGAGTGTGACAGTGAGCCAGCATTAATGTCAGTATTTACACATGAAAATGTCTTCTGTGAAAAGGGCCCATCCAGTCTGTTGTTATGTTACAGACAGTACCATTGTACTGTTGTCCATTTCTGAAGCATCTTCAGGTTCATCACTTTACAACCTGAATGCATACAGCACACACTCGGTGGAAAATAGGTTTAGGTAGGTAGCAGGTTAGGAAGGTGTGACTGTGTCTGTGTGTTTCAGTCAGGTCACGGGAGTCCGTATCTTGGTATTTGTAGTAGTGAGTTCATGGATATGAGCTGTGAGTCTATGCCTATGTGTGTGTGTGCTGTCTAGAAAGGATACAGAAATGGAAATGTTTAAGTTAGAACATAAATAAGCAATACTTTGTGGTACAACTGCAGTAACATGTTCACTACACAAGGAAAATAAGTAAGTAAATGATGCAATAAAAACTGCAGTGACTTCTGGCTAGACCTCGAAAAAACAGAAATAAAATCACTTTAACTGTCGTATGGACATGTAACTGTGGCTGATTACTGAAATATTGTTATCACATGTAAGCATATGCAGGCCTGTGTGTGTGTGTGTGTCCTGCAGCTCATGCAGTCAAACCAGCAGCTGACTGGTAAGATGAGCAACAACTCATAATCACATATAAGCTTGCGTACTCTACAATGACTTTATAATGACCATGTAGTATTTCCATTTCCTATGGTACCACTATAGCATTGTGACCCTGTGGCGATAGTGTGCCTGTGGTACTGAACTACGAATTTGAACAAAGTATGTTGTGGCCTCTTTTTAGATACCAAGCATCTCAGGGAACTGGTTTGCAACTTGCTTACTAATTGCTGGACCAGTTCTACACCTGTGAGCCTACCCCACCTGGAAGAAAGGAAAATAACAGCATCAGCAGTTTAATCCACAGACTGTATATAAAGATACTGTATGACAGCTCACCAGAAGTGAAGCCAAAACATTATGATCACCCCCTGGTGGCTGCCTGCAGTATTGCTCGTAAGCCCCGCCCCCTCCATGTTAGGGGATGGGCCAGACTGGCAAATCAAAGTACGTACATGTCACATAAAATGTTCCCAAAGACGGTTTCTGTCATTTTATGAAGTTTGGTTTTAATTAGTTGTTTGATGCTATAACAACGGTGTGTGGCGTTATGATTGATAACTGTGAGTGTGCTCAAGATTGGTTCAGGTAGGTGTATGGGCGGGACCTCGATCATCACTTGTACGCAGACACGGGCACCAAATGACATCAACTGTTCAATATGGCAGCTCCCATATCCGGGATATTTTGACTTGTTTTTGTACAGTGGGAGGAAGTGGAGACGCGTCGTCCAACTTTATATACTGTCTATTGTTTTGACACGTTAGTGTCGCCACCTACAGGAAAAGAAAGCAATCTCTGGTGTAAATTCAATACTTTTGCTGCCATGTGCAGGCCTTCAATGTTATTGCTCACGTTTTTTGTCTCTTATAGTATGTTGATTTCTTTGAGAGAGAGTTTTTACATTGAAACCTGCATTGTTTACACCCATGTTTTATTAGCTTGTACTCTTCTTCCAGGACTCGGGCTAGGACATGCTACTTTAAATGACAAATTACATTATATGTTAAAGCAGGTGAGATCTCGCTTTCATGATTGTTATTTAAAAACCTTGAATATGTTTCTGTTTTTAGAAGTGAAGAAGCAATTTGTTGTTGTTCATTTCTTGCGTTCATCGTGTATGTGATCCAATTCATATTTTAACTATTTGTTCATATTAGGTTACATAATGAGATGTATACCCGCCCACCTGCCTTTAATGGTCAATGGGAATGATTTCCGTACATGGACCGGGAGTTGGCGGCCCTTTAAACCGCACACAGTGGGACTGTGGAGGGCTGCGTGACAGTCCGCCACTGTGCCCGCTTCCGCACTAGCGCTATTGGCCGCCACCGCGGTGTGGGCGGGACACGACGCTCTGACTCAGCCCTGAGTCACCGCACGACATGTCTGTCACACACTGCCTGCTGCTGCGTTCAGGGACTGTGGTAATGAACGGAGGTTTTAACCTCGTGTCAAATAAATAACCCTAAGGGAAGGGAAATAAGTCACACAATAACACAAGTCTTCCCAGCAGGTCAAATGACAGGAGATTGTAGCAGGGTCAACCAATACGTGTATTGTATGTCTATGTATTATTTTAGCGTATACCTAGAGTTAATTTAACACGTTTTTTATATTGAATTGTCAAAATAATTATTTCATTCACCAATCACCCGGTGGTGAATGTTAAATGAGCCATTAAAGCCTGCGTTTGAAGATAGACTAATGTTTCACCACGTGAAATGTTGAAATACCCAACATGTTGTTAGCGATTCATTGACCACCTACGCGCAAGAGCGGTAGGTTGACGGTATTTACGATCTGCCTCATGACACATAAATGTAGCACCAGACCGGCTGTTCTTACGTGACTTCGCATTGGCCGCGAGCTTGGTGACATTGGAGACGTTGGACTGAGCCTGTGCATGGTCCATCAGGTTTTTAGGTAAAATAGAAATTAAACATCACAGCAGTAGCGGAGTGAGCGTCCCGCCGTAACAAAACGCACCGAAAGACATTTCTTCCAAGTCTATTTTTTTTTTTTTGTACTTTAGCACCGTGCTGGACGGGTCTGCCATAGAGGGTGAGTGTGACAAACTGCATCTTGAACTCTCCCGCGGTGTCTTGGTGTCTGGGGTGATGTCAAGTTGTGTTTCTATGTAACCTTTGACGTGTCCCTGAAAGTAGCCCTCGCTGTGGTCAAACAGATGCGTGTCGAATGAATGGGCGAGTGCTCCTGTCGCGCTCGCGGGAGGGGAAAGCGCAGCGTGGAGTTCCCGTCGCGCGTGGACCGCGCGCCAGCCAGACTGCGCTGGAAAAACGGCTGTTTTTGAAGCTCACGCTGTTGTTTGACGTTGATTTGCGACAGGACAGAGCGTCGCTTCTGTCCTATTTAATTGGTTGGAAGCTGCTCTTCAAATCGGCATACACACACACATACATAAATATGTACATACATATATACATACAATCTTACATTTCTGAATTGTTCCCCTTCTGCTGGAAAGAGGCAGTGGGGATATTGTAAGTGCCGTAGCGAATTAATCGGTTCTAAAAGTTGGAATGATATGAACGTGTGTCACGTTCGACGCAGTATTTGTACGCCGAATTTAGCGAAGGGTTGCATAGATGAACGTGTATCTTTAATGGTCCGTGAGACACAGCTACCTTTCCCGGAAGGCCAAGGTCAGTTATTTGCTAGATTTCTCAGGGACCTCTCACGTAACCTGTCGGGCTAGGAGGCTCCTCTCTTGCGCCTCTGCTGCCTCATCCTGCATTATATAACCAAGTTGTCTTGAAGCTCACACACGCACCATCACTGACTGACAGACACATCCTGATCTGCTGCCGCACACCATTCCCTGTGTGTGTGTGTGTGTGTGTGTGTGTGTGTGTGTGTGTGATGGTGGTGCCATCAAGTTCAAGCTGTAGGGGGGAAAATACAACTGAATTGTAGGACTGTAAGATTATTCTTTTAATGAGAAATGTATTTCAATGAAAAATGTTTACTGCTATTATTAGTAGTAGTAGTGTACTGTTGGTGTTATTATTTAAGGCTCATGTCAAGCTTAGACACACAGTATCCTGTGCATACACACAAGTATCTGTTGCCGTGGTGCTGCTGCAGAATGCAGTACACGTGTTTAATAGTGTTGCCCATACTTTATAATTATGTTTATGGAAAGTATCTTAAGTACATTTACCCTAGTACTGTACTTAAGTACAATTTTGAGGTAATTGTAGGCCTACTCTACTATTAAGTTTTTACTACTTTATACTTCTATACTCCACTACATTTCTCAAGGAAATATTGTACTTTTAGCTCCCACCCCATTTATTCGACAGACTCGTTACTTTTCAAATTTAGCTTTTACATAAATGGGTTGTTAGCCATTCCACCAACGATACAGTTCCCCTCTAAACCTCTCAGATGGTCTCCTTTAAAAAAACGCTCATAAATTTTACCCAAAGATGTAAAATGGTGTAATATTTCACGAAAAAGCAAAGATTAGAGAAAAGCCCCAGAAATAAATACAAATGTGCGTAGCTGAACTTTTTAATTCTTTCCTACTCCATTTGTGAGATGAAGCTACCAAACTGTATAGTTAAAATTAGCTCCACCTCGACCATATACAACAGTAGAATACTACATGAGAATCTATGCATCAGTATGAACAATTTCATTATTTCATATTTAAATATGTATCCGTCACAGGAGCCGTTTTTCTGCATTATGGGTACTTTTACTTTTGCTAATAAACTACATTTAGCTGATAATACTTATGTACTTTAATTTAAGTAGCATTTTGCTTTTACTTATTGGAGTGTTTTTATATTGTGGTATTGATACATTTACTCAAGTTTGTCTGAATACTTCTTCCACCGCTGTACTCGCGGTAAGTTTATAGTACTTGGCAGAAGTACCATATGGTCACCTTTTATTTTCTGATAGTATAAGATTTTCTCTTGTCGCTTTAATCCTGTGCCCTTAAATAGATATTTTCATCGCATCTCTCTAAAATTTGTGTTAAGATAACTGTGCTTCCTGTATGGGTACTGCATCAGTCAGTCACTCGGTCTGACCCGGGTTGGCCTGGCCTGAGTGAATCGACTGCCATCAAATGGCAAGGCACGGGGGGGGCTGCCGGAATTTTGTCAACGGGATTACACAAGCAACCAGGCTTCTAATTTAGCAGCTAATCCAGATTAAGGTGTCGTGGTTCGTCTGTGTTCCCAGCCCGGGGCTCAGACACTGTGGCCCTTCTGGCAGATAGAATCAGCAGCCATCCAGCAGTCACTGTCTCCATCCTCCGTCATTCAGGACCCTGAACTTTGCTCAGGTCCCCACAGTACATTTGAAAACCTTTAAGTCTTCGTTTTTAAACTCACATTATGAACAGAGTAAATTTGAGACTGATGCCTGTCCACATTTAATAATCTGGCCAGTAGAAACTGTAGCCCACCTTCTTAAATGCAGCTCTGGTGGATGTTTTTGTGATTTCGAGATAGAAGTCTTGCATTTTCTTTTAATCAGGTCTGGGCTCAGATTGGCTGGTGCTTCTTTGCCATGCTGAACTGTTAATCCACAAGACAAAGCAGCTGGTGCTCGAAGTGAAGCATGGGTGAGTTAGTTCTCGGCTGACCAGGTAAACTGAATACTCCAGTGTTCAAATAAGTTGCATGATTCTTGCAATTTTTGCGAGGTATCCACTTATTGCAAGTCGCTTTGGATAGAAGCGTCAGCTAAATAAATGGAATGGAATGTCATCTTCCGTGGTGAAAACTCTATATTTATGTGTCATGTAGGGCGATGTATAAAGTTGACCAACTTCAGAATAGTACCCTGTGTACGATCAGGGACAGGTGCTCTATTTCTCCCCCGAGTTTGAGACCACTAACAGTTCTTGTTAGTGTTTCTGTTTTTTTCTGACCTTCTCCTTTTAATGCATTTGGCATTCAGTATGGAGAATCTGACAGAGGGACTGAAAGAGACAGAGAGAGAGAGAGAGAGAGAGAGAGAGAGGGAGAGAGAGATGGAGGGAGAGCTCTGTGAACTATAAATAGACAGTGGGAGAGTGATTGTGATGATAGCATCGCCACACAATAATCCCTCAGTAGGACTGGCGTTGCTCCACTGCACATCACCAGCCCCTAACAGCGAACAGGTATATCTAATTCCCCTTATTGTGGTGGAAATTGTGTATTTCCTTGTGGAGAAATTAACAACCAAAATGATGATACAACAAACGTCTGTCTTTTGTATATTTAAGAATGTAGAACAATAAAGACCAAACAGAGGCAGAGCTCATACAGAGTTAATACGCTATGCGAGTCTGAAACCGAGAGCCAGAAACTAGTCACATACTTGTAGTTGCAACGTAGCATACAGAGAGTAAGGGAGGAACATCGACCAACCTTGAGTTAAATCATATCTGTCTTGAGCTAATGAGCAGGAAAGGGAGGACCGTTCTGTTATCGCCTCCTGTAGTAGGCTAAGTTCTTCCTCACAAATCCAACTTATTAAACCTCAAATGTACCAAGATGTACCAAGGACACCAGTATACTTCAGATGACACGTTTACATGGGAAAATAGCAAAGTACTCAATCAAGAACAAGATATTACAGAACATTGCATAATGATACATTTCAGTGTTACACCTGTAAGTAGGGATATCTGGTGAACCCTGAGCCTCTGGCCCTCTGTTCAGTTGCTCTGCGGGTAGATGTTGTGCTGAGCGCGCTAATATGGACCGGTGGGTAAAGGGGCATGTTTCACTCTGGCCTGAACGCTCTAATAATCCTTTTAAATTTGTAGCGTACGCTGGCTTACTGGTCAGTCAGACAGCCAGCGTTGTGGGCTTTCGCCGCCATTTGTTGAAAGTCATTCTGCACCCTCACTGTTTCTCCCATCACTGACAAAATATTGACTATTCACAGTCCTTTATTAACAGTCCTTTTTTTAAACAATGGCAACTTTCATCAGCTGTAGGTAATTGAATGGGCATTAGTTTCCAGTGAACTCTTTCTAACACAAGAATCTTGTCAAAGGGTCTAACTGTGCACTTGATGGCTGCATGATATTGTGCTAAATGACTGGGGCTAAAGCTAACAGGTCCGAAAAGTTATCATCCTCAAAAGCCGATGACCCGTGTAGAAGACATCAAAATAAAGAAGTAGTCTTGTTCTTGTGTATGATAATGAAAAATGTAAGCTAAGACTGTTATTTCTTTCTATCAGAGTGCTGTTTGGAGGCTTAGCTTATTCGTATTTTCAAATAGTATGGTTGACTTTTAGCGTTACAGGGGAAAAGGCTTTTAGGGTTAGCACTAGCGGATGTGTTTGTCAAACGTGGCAGAGGTTGCAATGTAAACTTCCCTAAATCCAGCAAAGAGCAGGACAGAGGCGCTAACGTTAGCTTGAACTCTGATAGCATCTAGCACCAGCTTCCGCACAGCGGGGAAATACTACATAGTGGACGTGCTAATCCTAAATGGGGCTTTTGAGAATGTAACCTGTGACCCCACAAACTAATGTAATTCTTTAATGATATGCTAACTCTTGCCCTGGGAAGTAATGCTACGTCATTATTGTAGGTAGCAAGCTAATTAGCGGGACACGCTAAAAACTCGGCAGCTAAACACACTGTTTAATCCACGACGTACACTTTTGCTCCTGTGCTTTTGGTTTTGAAAAGGCAAACAGACGACACCCTCCAAACTCTTTAAATGCAGAGTATCGCTCTTACTACAGCCCCATGCACACTGCTGCGACAAGTGGAGAAATCTGAAGCTTGACAGGCCTACTGCCTATAGTTACGGTTGCTAAGACAGGACTGGACAATCGCTGTTCAGTGGGAGGGGTGTAGCAAATCGAACTGTCTCAAAGACCAACAGAACCTCTTTTGTTTTTCACTTTGTAGGAAGAATTGTAATAGCTTGTGTACGCCTTCGTCCAGGAATAGACAGCCAGTCAAAAACCACAAGATGTTTATTGATCAGTAGGAACACAACTAAGAACTTGACCAAAGTACGTGTTAGCACATGTTCTGCATTTGCTTCTATAGAGTTTTGCCATTTTTGACTAATGAACTCACACGTCATCAGTGGACGTGAAAGGTGTCTGTCACCCTGAAGTGTACAGTTCATATTTTGTAGGTTTTAGCATTTGCATCTTATCAGTAATGCTTATTTAAGGTGGGAGGGGGGCGGGGGACATGCACTTTTAGTTTACTCCATTACTTGCCACAATCACATCAGGTGTGTGTGTGTGTGTGGCAGCTCTATGCTTTCAGTGCCTTTTACTCTGAGCAGTGTTCACCACCATCGCCCCACCCCTTCAGGCACTGACCTCCTTTTCATTATTCACACAAGCAGCACCTATTCTTGCTTCTTTCTCTCTCCCTAACTAAGGGGAGCACATGTTTTCGCACATCAATGTTTAGATATTTGATACCTTATGCGCAATGCCTTCTGTGCGCTAGGGTGTGCTCTGCAAATGTGTGTGCATGTGTGTGTGCGTGTGAATGTGTAAAATGTGACCCGCATGGTTACATGGATATCAGTCTTTCCTGCCTTTGGAGATCGTGTAAGAGTCAGGAAGGGGTTAATTCTTTTCATTTCTTTTTATTTCACCTTTCAACCTTTTAGCTTCTAGGTCAGGAATCATAAAATAAGCATGATTCATTACAACATTGCACATGTTGTTTTCCACCGTACTTACAGCATGTTTATGATGGGCATCATGATGTACTTAGTATCTAATGACTGCGGGAGTATTGTGCTGAGACAAGACCGAACAAGTATAGATCTGAGGCACATATACTGAGACGAAAACACACACACACACATGAACACATGAACAGGGGGATCGGATGTCAGAAGAGCAGCATTTGCAGAGCAGGCCTCTTAATGAGAGCCAAAAGAACAAATTATGAATAATAGATAAGCCTGCATTCAGAGAGAGGATGGATGTGGATGGATGGATGGATGGATGGATGGAGAGAGAGATAGTGAACATTTTTCTTTTGGATCAAACTAGTGTTTCCAGCGTTTACTGACATTGAACAAACATGGAAGGTGGGATTACAGATGGGCATTTTTCAGATTTGATTCTTAATGAATCGTTAAGCTGGGCACACAGTTCATGTTGCAAGAATAACATCCCCTGAGCGCGCACACACACACACACACACACACACACACACACACACACACACACACACACACACACACACACACACATAGATGTTATCATGTTAACATTAGTACTTGGAATACCCCCTCCCATATACTCTTCCTCCCACTCTGCAAGTGTGCATCCGACAGCGCGACTATGCTGCCCAGTGCTTCACATGATGTTATACATCAGAGTCCCACTTGAAAAAGCTGTCTGATATTACATGAGAATACTGTGTTTGGCAAGTGGCTCCTGAATGCTGAGCTTACCAAGTAAATACCGGTGTCTTGTACAATATATTCATTTTACGTACGAGGGGTCAAAATGAGTCATTTTTGATTACATTTCTTGCACGCGCCACTCACTCACTCACTCATTCACTCACAGTAGTGTTTTCAGCCGAATGCTAGCGTCAGCATGCTAACATGCTTGCAGTGACAATGTTACTCTGCTGATATTTAGCAGGTGTAACGCTTGCTCATCATCTTAGGCATGCTAACATCTTCCAGTTAGCTCCAAACACTTGCGTCTTAACCCGACGATGGAAAAAGTAATGTCTCGCTCGCTTTTTAAAATTCCTGTTTTTGTTCAACCACTTTTAAAGTTTTTAGGGGTTTTGTCTTCTCCCTGTCAAGCTGCCATCAATCACAGATAAGGCAGCGAAGGACAGTGAATTTTTATTTAGTTGAGATACAAATACAACATTATTCTCCAATGAAGCTAACTGGGATTTTAAGTAGTAAGTTTATTGGGTTACCGTTATTTCGGATAGCATGACAACTAATCTGGTCATCTTTCTGTGTTATTTGCTTAATTGATGCTAATGTATTTAAATGCAGGAAATAGTATTCATATAGTTCCTGGGGGGGGTCCCCAATTCATTGTGTCCCGCCACTTCTAAATCCTTTGTCTTTGCTGGGAGCAGAACTCCACAGCATCGTGGGTCACACAAAATCTTTTTTTTTTTTTAAAAAAAGGACAATCAATTATTTTATCAATCAATTATTTTAAGTTCTTATGTGTTCTTTGACCAATACAAGCGATCATTTACAGCTGAGTAGCTGTTGCTTATATGCACTTTTTGGAGAATTTTTCGGAGCCAGCCACTGACTTTTTTTCAGCGTCCTTTGTATCTTTCTTGTAAAGTAACGTTATGTCTGCTGAGTAAGTACGAGTCTGAGTTCATCTTGCAGTTGCCACACGCTGTGTGCAAACGTTCTCTGCCTCGAGGACATTTTGTTACTCATGCAACACCTGTCTTCAGAGGTGTGCACTAAGATATTATCTGCATTATTTTAGATATTGAAAGTGTGTGGCTTGCTTAAAATAGTAGATACTGATAATCTATACTATCATGGTGTACATACATATTATGCATAATATATATAATATTAACATGAGTACCGTTGCTACTAACTATTGCTTTACATCTGTGCGTGGAACTGTACTGTGCTGCTGTGTGTTCTCTTTCTTACTGCTCTCACTCTCTCACTCTACCCACCCGGTAGAGGCAGATGACCTCCCACCCAGATTCTGGTTCTGCTCGAGGTTTCTGCCTGTTAAAAGGGAGTTTTTCCTTGCCAGTGTCGCCTAGCGCTGCACATGGTGGAAATTGTTGGGTCTCTGTACATAAAGAGTGGGTCAAGACCTGCTCTATATGAACGAGTGCTATGAGATAACTTTGTTGTGATATGGTGCTATATAAATAAAACTGAATTGAATATACTGTATATTTATGACTATCCGGGACAGTCTGTATTCCCACTATGTACAGTATTTCAGTGTACCGTCACTAACACAGTATTGCATTAGGCACTGTAGTGACCACACTGAAAAAACAATCAGCCTTTGCAAATGTTGAATGGGTGAGTGAGTGTTAACAGGCCAGCTCTGATGTTGGGATATTTGGCTTGCAGCCACTGTATGATTATGGCCTAATGATTATATACTTTGTTATACACTGCTGTGTCAGCTTGGCATCCATTCAAGTGGCTGATATCTGTGTCAATGGTGCAGAGTAGCATTTGGGGAGATTACTGTTTGGGTCTCTGACTGAATGATGATGTGTGGAACACCATAATTTTTGGCTTTGTGTGGAAGCAAGCAGTTTGTGTGTGGGGCGTCACATTCACACCATGTTGCACACAGCTGGTCATTCATGCACATACAGTATAGCACACAGTTGAAATGCACGAGATTGCTGCTCCGGTAGGATAGTGCTTTCATTCTGCTGTGTGTTGCATTGCTCCCTCGTGATGGCAAAGGCAGACTGTGCATTGCAGTGGCCCCAAACCTGGGGGTCTCAAGAAAAATCTGAGGGGTCACAAGACTGCTGCTAAACCAAATTTTGTTTTTCTTTCCCTGGATTTGATCACATCAGCGTTTTTTTGTTCAATACTGGAGAGTTTACCTCTTTAGGCCTCTAAAGTCATTGAAATAGTGAATTGGCATTGTTTTTCTATACAGGACCACGAGCCAAAAAGGTTGTGAAACAGTGGTGCTATTGTCTAACATACTGACATATTGTAGGTTTGCGCTTTGATTTTTCTGTTAATAGTTTATTTGAGTCCGTATTAATTACTCCTGGAGGAGAAATGTTTATGCAGTATATCAAACCTGCAGCTGTGCACGGTGCAAATAGATAATAACAGTCTATAAGGTACACTGTGTGTGTGTGTGTATGTGGATAGCTGCGACCAGTTCTCATGGCTCTTGGCAGGCTTGTTCCATAATGGATTTTTCTGTTCAATAATTAATGTGGAGAACAGCAAACACATCCCACTGCCATATAAGGACTCTGTGTGTGTGGGTTGTATTGTGTGTGTCTGTGTTTTCTGGGACTGGTGCTGGGACAGTTTGCAGGGCCAGACTGGGCTGCCTCTGAGGGATTTGGTTAAGACTGGGACATAATGTTTGGACTGGGCTGCACCGGACCAGAACACACTGGTTTTGCTTTGGAACCGAACCAAACCGCTCCACTCTGGGCTAGCCTGAGCTCAGGTGGACTGAAAAAGTCTAGTCTGGAAGTAGACTGATGTTTGAGCAGCGTGTTTGGACAGGATTGGATCAGATGAGTCTGGACTGGATTCATTTTCATTTTCATTTTCCCCCCAATTTTTCCAAAGCCTGCAGAAGCGGCTCACATTCTCAAGGTTTCCACGTTGTGCTGTTTCCAGGAAATCTCACTCCATTTTTAAAGTTTGCTCTGTTTGTTTGTTTGAACAGTTTGGGCTGAAAAAGCTTGGAAGCAAACCATTTTTCTTATGGCTTTGGTTTGGCTCACAATCACCGTGCCGAAGGAGAAAGTTAAACAAAATATTTAGTAGTCCAGTTTTCTTTCCCCCTCCAGTCATTGATTGCCCTGCTCTGACTGCTTTCACCCTGATTTGATAAAGAAGAATCGTATTTAGTTGCACAATAGCTGCTCCATTTTAGTCCTTCTGCTAGAGCTGCCCCCTAAAACCTCTGTTTTTATGTCCTGTTTGTGTATTCCTTGGACATTGCAGCAACACATGACAACAGGATGTAGAAACAACGAAATATAGAATCAATAAGAATATAGCAATGTGTACTGACATCCATGCATGGTAAAACTGTCTAGATGTGACCTACAACATGTATTGGCTTTTTAATGCTTTTTACAGGATGTGCAGGATTTTATGGCTGAGAAACCCACAGACACCGTTGCTGTCTTGTTGTTTGCGATTGCTCTGGGCAAGGAGACGTGATGACGATGATGATGATGGTGGCGATAAAAGGATGGTCATACACAGTAACGTGAGCAGGACATTTGTCCATTTCTTTCAGTTTGCTCAGTTCCCATACCACATGTTATCACGTGACCAAAGTTCCATATTTAGGTCTTGTGATGACAAGTGATCTAGCACCGTGACACCCGAGCAAACTCCATCCACTGATGAAGTTTACGAGAGATGGTTGAAGTCTCAGGGAAAAGCTAGTGAGTGGACGTTGAGCTTAGATTCCCCTTTTGGTCAAGAATGAACGATTATGCTCTTCAGGAAACGAGCTTTCAGAGCTTTTCGATCCCACGGTCTTCGTTCAGCAAATGGTACGGGCTCAGCTCAGGCGTCGTTATGTGGCCTAAAGCCCAAATTATACTTTCCCCATCTGTGTGGCTGCAAGGTTCTGCAAGGTTCTGTATGATGTAAATTTTGTCATGTACCCACGTTCAAGTGCAGCCCAAAATGTATGACTGCACAAACTAAACACACAGACGGTAGGCGCCGAACTTCTGTCATATGATAACAGGTGTTTGTATATGGGGAGAGTCTCTTGGTCGAAGATGGTCTCTGAATATCCTAGATATTCTCCTAGATATGGTTCTCCAGCTGTCCACTGTCTCCAGGTTAATGACATTTGACCTCTTCCCAGTCCATCTCTTGTTCAGAGTCCTTGCTGTTTCACCGATGTAGCATAACCCCCCCCCCACACACACCTGTGTCACGTGATATCGTACACCTCTTCTGCTCGGGGGTGTCGTGTCTATAGGGTGCACCAGACGAGTGTACCAGATGGTGGGTCACCAGATTCACCAAATAGCAATTACTTTGTGGTAAGGTAATTAACAGCAAATGTGTTTGTTAATACTGTATGCACATTATAAACTGAAATGATTAATCTTGAGGACTTCCACTTAAAATCTAGTTTTACGGCCTTCATTATTTTACTATATATTGGGCTTAAATGGTGCATGTTCCACAGTAATTTGTGCTTAATACAGTGGAGTGGAAGAAGGGGGGTCAATAATTATTCCCCCAAAGACCCCCGTAGAATGACTGAATGAACAGACCCCTAGTGTGTTCATCCAGCACTTTAGCAGTTAAGTGTCACTGAGATTTCTGGTAATATACCTGGATGCTGAAAAACAGATGATGGAAATGTACAGATATCTCAGAAACCTTTATTTTGACATGATATACTGTGCTGGTTATATCTTACCCGCTGTCAGCTAAGGTGCATTTATCGTGATGCAATTAAAAAAAAAAAGGATACGATTCAAATTTCATTATCACTTCCCTAGTTTTTTTTAGGTCTGTCAAAAGCCTTCTTTGAAACATTGGAAATCAGGACAGAAGACGCAGGTATTGGGAAAGTAAACAGTTAGAGGACCTCGTCACAAAACGCACACACTGATGATATGTAATAGATGATGTCAGGGGGGCGTTTAAGTGCCCACGCGGCCATGCTAGTTTCCTGAGCTGTGATTTGCAACAGGATGCCTACAGAATTTAAAATAACAGCTAAATAAAATAATAGCTCAGTTGCAGTTTCTATGTATGTATGTGTGCGTGTGTGAATGTGTGTGTGAGCACTGCAAACATAACCAGTGCATTTACTCTCCATTTTGTGACGACTTCTTTTTTGGACCAACACATGTTCATCTGTTTTCCCCCTAATATGTTTTGTGTGTGTGTGTATGTGTGTGGGTCTCTGTGTGTGCAGAGCACAGTGTGGACAAAGCACTGGGTGTCTGGAAAGGGTGCTGGGGAGGGGAGAAAGGGATGATGGGTGGGAGTCTGCAGGGGACGGCTGGATGGCTGACTGTGTTTATGGATGTGAGAGTGTGTGTGTGTGTGTGTGTGTGTTTGTATAGAGGGGGGTCAAAGGTGGGGGTAATGGTGTGTGTGTGTGTGCGTGTGTGCATGCATTCATCTGGATGTCTGTCTGCATGTGTCTAAGAACATGCATATACTCATCCGCTAGTGGACCGTCTGTGTGCGTGCATTGCCTGCCTGTGTGTGTGTGTGTGTGTGTGTGTGTGTGTTCTTTTGTTTTGCTCTGGGTTGCTGGGTGATGGGACCAGCTGGGAGGGCTGAAGCCATTCACTTCCCTTCTGCTACCCTGAAGGCAGCCAGCAGGGAGGGAGGGAGAGAGCGAGAGCAGGGGTCGAAAGAATGAAATAGAGGAGAAAAGCGAGGCAGAGGTGGTGGTGGTGGTGGGGGAGGGTGTTTGTATATGTTTATAGAGAGAGCGATTGCAATCAGATGAAACACAAAGACTGACAGCACAAGCAGAGAGGTGAGGAAGTTTTGAACACAGCTCCGAGTGAATGAGGAGAATTCATGAAGGAAAGTGAGGGGGGGGGTTAAGGGAGGGAAAGTGTGTCAGGCTGAATCGTGATAGAGCAACGGTGCTGACTCAGCCAGTCTGGTCTGGCGTAGGAGGGCAGCAGCAGGGGAAGAAGTAATAGATTACCCTATGTGAAACTGGGTTATTACTTTTTTTCTTTTCAAGTATATCAACATAAAAATATTTGCATACAAGAGGGTTGCAGCAATAAATTGATAAAAACTGATAACAGTGCTTTGCTACTTTAAAACACCAAACTGGATTCATCTGATTGCAGCAAAGGATTGTGACTGTAAAATTATTATTCTGCAGTCTTCTGATTACAATGAACAAGTATGAGCTCACACTGTGTAACTTCAGATGAACACAGTGGCCACAAGTGACAATTACAGAATAATGACAATGCTAAAACATGGTGTAACAGCAGCACAAGTAGCAAAGAGTCACAAAGTCAGCCGAATGCGAGTGTTTCTGCCTCCAGAGCTGTGGAGTCTGGATCTGTGGATGTTGGTCAACTGCTGCCCCCATGTTCCTGCTACAATTATTGGTATTGGTCTTATCATTGTATTGCTACTACTATTATTGTTATTAGTGTTAACATCGATACCGTTACTGCTACTGTTGCTTTACATCTGTATGTGGACCTGTGCTGCTGTGTTTCCTCTTTCCTCCTGCTCTCACTCTCTCACTTAACGCAGGCAGAAACCTCGACCAGAACCTGAACCAGGCTCTGGGTGGGTGGTCATCTGCCTCTATCGGTTGGGTTGAGAGAGCGAGAGCGACAGCATGTCACTCACTGATGTGTAGCGCTTCAGTGACACTGGAAAACGAGCCATAGATCAGCTACAAGTCGGCACCTGCTTAAAGCTAATACAGAATGAAGGCACCATACCACAAACAAATAATACTAGTAGCAATATAATAATAGTAATACTAATAATAATAGCAATAACAGTAACAGCAGGAACATGGGGGCAGCAGGTGGCTGCAACCACAGATCCAGACTCTACAGCTCCGGAGGCAGAAACACCTGCAGGAAGCTACAGGAGGAGAGAGAAAGGACAGAAAGCACACAGCTACGGGAAAGGGAAGCAGTTGAGTTAGTAACAAGCATTAATGGGATAAGAGTGTGTACAGATGGAGAGGGAGAGGAGGAGAGAGGAGCTCACTGCATCATGGGAAATCTCTAGGCAGTCTAGGCCTATAGCAATTGCAATTGCAGTCTAGCAATTGCAGCCCTGGTTAGCAAAGTCCCAGAGTCAGTCCCCGGGCAGCAGGGCGTCCAGCTTGGTGGGGAAGTCAGCAATGTTCACAGAAGGGAAGCCAGTGAGGGATCATGTTTTTATTGCTGCAACAGAGATTCATACTGGTTGATCTGATTAAGTCTCCCGTCTACACACTTCGGAGATCAATGGTGGGACTAAGCAGCAATAAGGACTAGCCAATCCGGATTGGAAAAAAACATAGAATAGTTGAAGAGCACACTTTGGGTAACTGGTTAAACCTTTCAAGATACAGGTGGTAAGGATACAAAATAGACTTACAAAAAAGGTAATGTAAGGCTAGTCATAGTCATGTTTCTGTTAGCTCAGACATAGCAATTCCTGGCCTGCAGTGACAACATTGTGTGATTTCCTACTTTTCGTACTTTGTTCTGACTGTATTCCTGATAAAAAGCAGCACCAGAGGGGAAAGACAGCTCTCTGTGGATGTTGTGGCTCGGAGGGAGAGAAGGGTTTGCAAAATGAAGCTGCCTGAGGGTAGAAAAAAAGGAGAAAAGAAGGATGGATAACCAGCTAAACTGTAGTTGCGGGCCGCAAGTCTCTATAGCTGAACCGCCGTGGCTGCTTCCTTGTGCCATGACTTTTGAGTCGGCTGGCATTCTCTCTCGAAGATTAATGACCTTCCTGTTTTCAGCTACAGGATCTCCCTCCACGGAGGTTTCACTGCAGTTCAGTTTGACTTGATGTGCACTTTAAAAAGACACTGCAGAATCTATTGTTAGAGGCAAGACAGCAAAGGTATGTGGGAGGGAAGAATGCACACACACATAATGATACTCAGTAACAAGCAATAACAACTGTTGCTACAACTATTACTACTCTCTCGACTGCTATGACTGTACACCTTTCCTGCTAATAACATCACTACCGTCACTTCCAGTATTACTTGCACCACTGCTACTCCCTAAACTACAACAACCATCAGTGCCTCCACTGCCATTCATATCGCTCACAGTGGAGCTAATCGGTGACAAAAATTGCAAAAATTGTGGGAGCTGAATTCTCTACCAGAGACATTTGTTTTCAATTTTCCTCAGTGGACAGAGGTATTTGTGTCTCATCTACTGCTAGACTATTGGTGAGTTGTCCCACTGGAATGTGTCACACTCACCAGTTTGCTATGGGTGGGCACACACACACACACACGTTAAAGGGTTAGAGTAAACCTTTTCACATAGCCCCGAGCCAAAAGCTATGAAAAGATACAACAGAGTACAGTTCTGTATGTCTAAGATGGTTATTACAGTGCCTCATAATGTCTTGAAAGGTGTAACCGATTTGCACAACATCGTGTGCTCAACTTTAAAACTTAAAAAAAAAAAAATGTATTACAGTGACTGCTTTCAAATCAAGCAGATCGTCGCCTAATATGATTTGGACACATTAGCGCTCGCTTGTTTTGACATTTTGTGCTACCCAGTAGGTCGTCTGACAAACAACGTGCCAGGAAAGTCGGCGAATAGAGAGAGAAAAACAATTCATCTAAGGAGTTATGAAACGAGGAAAAAATAAAAACGGACTGAAATGAAAGAGAGACAGAGCGAGAGAAAGAGAACAACAACTTCTTTCCTGTAAGTCACCTGACACCGGTGGCGTCACACAGCCATGAGTAAACACACCTCCCGCCTCCTCTCTCTCTCTCGCTCACTCTCTCTCTCTCTCTGTTTCGCTGTTTTTCTGTCTGGGTCTCCCATATCCTTAGCCAAGGCACAAGTCCTCTTCTTGCGAGATGAAAAGTTTTCTTTAGAGCGCCCTAACTAGTTTCTATTTATAGACTTACATGTATCTCCCTAAATTCTTCAGTCTGTGCACAGATGAAGGAGGGTTCTTTTGCTAAGGAAAATGATGTTGCTACTTTGTCATTTTGTAATTTTGAGGTTAATTGCTCATGTATAGTTTCTATTTTAAGTTTTATTCTTATTTTTATTTGATATACTTAGAATTTCTTTTAACTTTTTCTATTTCCCTCTACTTATTTCTGTCCTTGTGCTGCTGCAACACCTGAATGTCCTCTCTGGAGATCAGTCTTCAATCTTCTGATGACTCAAAAGCCCACCGATGTTCTTTTGTATTATGGTCAATCAAAAGGACTTTAAAGCATAACACTTGTGTCATTCTATAACAAATCCCATGAAAAGACAAAAACCAACAATGCCTGTATCTTTATAAAGTCCCAACCTTGTCTGTGGCTCTCAGCCCCAAGTCCCAATGAAGATGAAGACTTTTAAAAATAGCTCAAAAATACGTAGTTTCAGCGGTTTAGCTTCGGTTTAAAAAAAAGATAAATAATTTCAATCTCAAATGTTACCCAAACAGAAGGAAATAGTGCGTCATTATTATCATTATTTTCAGCTGATTAATACATATTAGGTGCTTGCTCTAGTCTAGTGTATGTGAGATCATGTGTGACTAAGCTACAGTGTGTGCACATTGTAACGAAGGACCATGTCACTCGGGGCAACAATGTGGCTCATCGATGTATAGTTTAATAGTAAAACAGTTTTTAGACAATGACGCTGCATGACAAGTGGGTGAGCTGTGAAGTGACCGGGTTAATTATGATACACCCTCAGCTATCCAATCACAGCTGAGCAAGGACTCAGATACCGTTGCGCAACGTTCCCAAGTACATACTGTGGAATGCAGTGGTATATTTGGGGCAGCGATTGAAACTGTGTGAAACTGATTTTGAGTAGTTGGGCTAACATTGCTGCTATAATTAAAGTCAGTGTGACATTGTTTTGATCACAAACTATCCATTTAGTGACAATGCCTGCAGCTGCTGTTGCTGCTGATGATATTTTGAGGCCAGTTATCACATGATAATTAATGGTCTCATATTCTTGAGATGAACCGTTTTCTTGGGATCACGACTGAATTGGCAAATGTTGTTTAAATAACAAACGGTTTTCCCAAAGGCAATAGGAATGACTCCTTATTGAAACAATTTTGGATAGATTGTGATGTACAGAGGCCCGTTATACCAAGATAAAGACAAATTTAAGTGGAAGAGACAACACTGTAAACTGTAATCTTATTTTCACACCTAACCTGTTTGGATCGGTTAAAACGAACCCTGGTGCGTTTGCATAGTTGATGTGGTTCTTTTGGGCAGGTGTGAACACAGTAGTTACCTTCTTCTTCTTCTTCTTTGGTTTCACTGGCGACCAACAAACCAACATCAGTGGTACGGGCCGCCACCTGCTGTTACCATGTGTAACATCATGACTGTATTTACTTTCTTGCTCCCACCCCAGACACATCTGACCACTAAGAGGAGTGAACGTTCTCACGTGGAACCCTGGTGCGTTTGCCCGGTTAGTACGGTTTGTTTTGGCTGGTGTGGAAGCTTTCAATCGAACCCTGGCTTGGACCAAACAACCGGGCCGCGGCCGCTTCCAGGGTCTTCCAGGGTCCACTTCCAAGCAAACTCTGGTTTGGTTCATTAATGGTCTGAAAGCAAATTGACCAACCAAAGGATTTTTTGATAGTATATGTGTGAGTTTAACGTTTAAAAATAAATCCATCTGCTGATTGTGAACTGCTCAGGGAGTATTTTTAGCAAGTAACCTTTTTGTGTGTGTGTGTGTATGTGTGTGTGTGTGTGTGGAAGGGTTGCTTTGCGTTTGCATTTAGTCTTAAATGAATGGAAACAGTGGAGTGCTGCAGGAACATTGACAGAGAGAACAAGGGATCATATGCAACAAAGATACGATTCTGAATTTTGATGTTTTCCCTTCTTGGTGGTGACGTTTTTAAATTATAAAATTAAATGTAAAAGGAAACACTGTGAAAAACAGTTCTTCCAACTGGAGCAAAAAAAAATGTGAATGTCTTTTAAATGTCTGTTTTGAGTTTTGATTTACATTTGTCACCAATTTTACAAGCACATAGTAAAGTCCTTAGACTTATGTATATTAGACAATTCATTTCTGTTCTCATTAGTGGCTGTTTGCCTCATGATTACTTCCATATAACATCAGCTGAGGAAATCTGCTGTTGAGCATCACAGTAGGACGAGTGAATAGGATTATAGAATATAGGGTATACAATAGAATAGGAGGAGGTAGAGACAAAGAGAGAGGGCAAGAGAATGGGAAAGAAAGCAGATGGGTGTTTTTTGGTGTGGACCCCTGCCCCTGCCCCTCCCCCCCCCCTCCCCCCCTTCTCTCCACATTGGGCTGGTGTGCCACGCCCATGTCTAATAGTATTAATAATATTCTCTGGCCCTCTTCACACACCCTCCCCAAATCTGCCAGCACACATGCATGCTTCTACCAGTGTCACTCCAGGTTTCTTTTCTTTTTTTAAGCCACATTTTAAATGGTTTAATTTTTATGACAACATTGTTTTTAAAAAAAAAAAAAGCTGTATAGTCAAAGGTGAAATCGCCCTTCCTATGCACTTTGGGTTTATAGTTTAATTTGTGATGCAAGAGAACATTTTCTTCTTGCTTCTTCAAATCTAGAAGGCATGATTTTTGTATTAGATTGAAGCCATCTGCCCACTTGTGGGGTACAGCAGAGTAATAATATGATAAGAATAGAAATGAAAAAGTGGGTACACCTGTGTATTCTAATGCATAATGTGTATTCTTACTACAGCACCACAAAATATGGCCTCAAAACTTACCACTGAGTTGAATCAACAGCTATCTGACATAAAAACAGGACATTTATGACTTAGTTTAAACAAAGGCTCTGTCTATGTGTGACTACACAAGTTCAAGATATTTTGTCTAACCCCTGTATTTTTACTAGCACAAGCCAAGGATGATTAAAAAAAAAAGAAGAATGGTCTGAATCGAAGCAGCAGAGGCCAAGCTACTCTGACTTTTAGTCCGTGTGTCAAGCTAAAATAACAAAAACAAAACACTGGATCCTAATTTACAGTTCCTATAATGCAGCTTTATAACACCTTTTCGCTGGATCCTTCATGCCTGGCAAACACCCATGTGTTATAAACTCCAGGTCCCCAGTTTGGAACGCTGGCTTTCTGTTATAAATTAGTGGTCCCCACGTCAAGATAACCCTGATGACATCATCAGAGTTATTCCCAACCTTTTTGACTTGTGATGCTTTAAAGCAAAGCAGTCTCAACTCGTGACCTCTTAACAACAGGTTGTCCAGCATCTCACAATAAAAGAAGACATTTGAGAAAAGCCAGGAATAAACACACTTTGAACACACGTCTTGAGACTTGAGCATCTCGATCCCTGAGATTGGGAACCATTGAATTATACAGCTGTTGTCACAGGCTGGGTAGGACTCCCCATGTAGAGTAAACTGATTAGAAGTTGGTGGACTTCCCATAACAGCTAATATTACTATATATCTATCATAGCTGTTTAATAATCTGCATATGGAGTTGGTCTTTTTTGAGGACTAGTTTAAATGCTGAACATTCAGCGTAAGGATATTTTTGCACGGTAAGAAAGTTTTTGGACAAGGTGGCACTAACGTTAAGCTTAGGGTGATAAAGAAATCAACTACTTCAATGAATGTCCATATTGTATAATAATGACATATTGTATAGTATGTGTGTCTGTTTATGTAGACCCTTTATGTAGCCATAAGCGCAGCAGTGACAACAATAGCAGTAGCTGTTGCTGCAACAGTTATAGTAGCAATAACAGTAGTAGTAGCTGTAGTAGTAGTATTCATAGTAGTGTCTTTACTGTAGTAGTAATAGTAGTTGCAGTAGCAGACACAGTAGTAGTAAAAGTGATGGTATTTAGTATGGATTACTAAGCTAGTACTTACTGTACAATGCTAACTAATAGCCATGTGTTATTGCATCTATTAAGTCCTTCATAGAAACAGTAATATGCTGCTAGTAGTGTGTGGTGATTGCTTTATTACTAAGACAAATACATAGTAGAGGACATAATCTATAAATAGGTCATGTAAACAAAACTGATGAGTACCACACAGACACATGCATGTGAATCAATTATTCCGGCTGTGTGTGTCACACTGGCATTTTTATGCCCGTGTGTCTGTGAATTTATAGACCCCGGTGATATAAAAATGTGCCATGTGTTGTCACAGTGAGTATAAATGGAACATGATGATCGGCAAACTTATTCCGGTGGACAGTCGTAATCCCACGCGTTACCACCTGAAGATGCAACATGTAGCCTCACGTACTGCTGATGACTGAGAGACTAGTGTGCTCACCATGAGTCAGGTACACACTCAAGTTCACACTAATAGTGACACACACACACACGCACATGCAACCTGCGCAGAGTAACGTAGACGAAGAGAACACAATAACATCAGAATAGAGCCCTTTCTCTTTAATATTATTGAATATTCCGATGATAATGTTAAATTTTATAGTACATGTTTGGGAAGAACAGTTTTGCTTTTCATTATGGTTTGAATGCATAAGCTATTGGCCCTTTTGCAGTTGTCTTTCTGACAGTCGTGGCAATAAAGTCACTGAATTGAAATCAAAGCCTCAGAGAAATGAAATGAATGAACAGAAGGCAGGAAAAATGCAGAAAAGGAGATTCAAAGACGGAGGCAGAGAATGAAGATAAAGCCACAGCAAAAAGGCAAGGAACACAAGGAACGGGCTGTTTTTGCACAGAGAGGGAAATAAAAGAAGAGCGAGGGAGAAATAAATAAAGATAGATGGAGGTGGGGGGATGTTGTGGGTGCAGCTCTCCAGTTGGTGTTGCTATGGCCCTGCCCTCCCTGCTCACTGAGCCATTTCCTGTTTTTGACCTGAAATCTTTATTTAGAGCCATCCCTCCTCACTGCTCTGCATTCATGAGTCAACTCGGAGTCCAAAGAGATGAACACAGGACTAAAATCAGATCTCCATTCACCACAGAAGCTACGTGTCCATGCACGCACAGAGCGACACCAGCTAACCCGCCTGCTGGCCATACTTCATTCATTCAGGCTCAACTGTTCGCATGATGCCAACATATTGAGAATCCCCAAATAACAGAATATTCCTGTCTTTTATCGTGCGACCAGCAGTTTCCATAAGCACTGCTGTCTGCACCGATTGCGCTGAGTCAGTTTAGCCTTTTATAAAAAATCTCATACATGCCATACTGTCCACTGATGGATGTTTTTGTTATTCCAATGGAGCCGCTGCAGATAGATCCAGTCGCTGTGAGCAAAATAAATCTGCGTGAATATTGGTGTTGAGTTGAACTCTGGTGACCTCTGACCAGCAAATTTGCACAGATGACAAGCTGCGTAGACCGTGCTGACATCTGAGAGAACAGAGAGCCAAAAGGTCCAAAGTGGAAGATACTATTGTAGCATATTACCTGTTTTCGCACCATCCACTTTTATTTAACCCTTCTCTGATGGGAAGTAAACTGCCAAACCCAAAAGAGGAGTGTTTTGCAGACAAGGTATTGATGCTATGAATACACCTTTTGAATGAGCTATGTCTTAATAGTTACCAAGTTTGTTAGCTCGGGCAGCTTTTTTTTCTCCCTCTTCTGTGGATCTTTTTATGGAATTAGATGACTTTCAATCCCGATAACAACATTCCAGAGTGGAGTAAAACGACACACGGACAGAGAGAAAAAGAAAGAAGCGCCATCAGTCCAGAGCTCATTTACGTGACCACTCAGTCACCGTTCTTGTGTCAATAAAAGAATAAAAGAATAAATTAATGATGTAAAGTTTTCAGCACATGTTAAAGTGGAGAGGCAAAACACCAGCAGACAGGCTCCTAAAAAGGCACATGTGAACGTTGCTCCCATTTTACAGCTTCAAAATGTTAAGACACATTGTGTGTGTGCGTGCGTGCGTGCGTGTGTGTGTGCGTGGGGGCGGAGCAAAGTTGACGACGCCACTTCTTGGGGCAGCTGCTCGGTTTCAGCTTCTTCTGATGCCTTCACGTGCCCCTCGTAAACGTACCTACCACAGCAAAATGTATTCTGTCACGACAGTAATTACGCCGCTGTTGCGCGAATAAGAACCCCCCCGGGAGTGTAAATGATGTTTTAAGCAAAGCTACTGTCAAAAACGCAAGTGTATCTAAGATGGATAAATGAATCAATTCTAGGCTAACTGCTATCTGCAGAGTTCAATAAGTATTAAGGACACTGCGCAGTCAAAGGGTACCACCTTAAAGTTTATCACAGCGATGAAAATGAAATAAAATCAAGAATAAATTAAAGATTCCGCAACAGTTCCATAGTAGAGAAATGCACCACATTTACCTCTACTTGTCACAGAATATGTCCTCTGCTTGTCACATTCTTGATCTTCCACATTTGGCCTGCCCACGTCCTGCATAGGCGCCAGCATTCGCCATACCATAGCCGGTCATTATTATTATGTTTTTTTAAATAAATCCCATCTGCGGTGCACATTTCCCCTGTGTTTGTTTTGGTGTCACGCGGACCAACTAACGCCTTAAGTCGCTGCATCAAATGACACACGTGCCGTGTGGGGGGGCCCCGTTGGCGCACGTGCGGTTTACCTCGGGAGTGTTTGTCCGGCGGCCCGTGAAGGCAGCAGCGTCCCTGTGAGCGGAGGCAGCCTTCTCCTCCTATCAGCGCCATTGTGTGAAAAGAGTCTCCGGGACCGAGGACGGATTGTTCTTCTGTAGCCGACAGGAGCTGTTTAAATACCCCCCCCCCCCCCACCCCCGCCTCCCAACCCCCACCCCCCCTCCATGTTTCTCTTTCAAACTCCGGCGGACCTGGACGTGGTAAGACACCGTTTCTATCTTTCAAAGAAGCAAAGTAAAACACGCCGAGGACGCAACGTGTACGGCGAGTCGGTGTAGCCCCTTTCTAATGAATAATAGACGCGGCGGAGACTCTGCTATTTGAGTGGTGTTGTGGGGCAGCGGGGTCTGGTTGAAAAAAGTTTTCGTAATTAAATGGGTAATATCTTCCAATACGTGCCGCTGCTATACTTCCAGCGACCCTCGACCTCAACCTGCCGAAAACTCCTTCCAGTCGATAGAGCGGCGGCAGCGGCCGCCACTTTCCACTTTGTCGCTACGGAGGAAACTTTTCTTTTTTTTTTTTTTTTTTTTTACCCTAAATACAACCGTGTCTTTTCCCAGCGGCTACTACAATGAATCACGTTCGATAAACGAATCAGTTCACCTATTGGCTACTTTCTTTTTTTTTTTATAAACGTAATCTCTAAAAGACATATAAAAAAAAAATGGCCCACAGAAACACTCTCGCACGTCAACGACATTCATTGAATTTTGTATTCGGAGCCAAATAGAGTGGCTTGGTTTAAGCGTGTTGTTGGAACGTAACAAGGCAGCGTGCTGTGTTCTGGTCCACAATGTGGACTCGCATCAGACCACTGAGCCCCCTGTTTGATCAGAGCTGAACCCCCCCCCATCGCAGGAGCAGCCAGATGTGATGCAGATTCATACAGCTGTGGGGAGAGCAAAGCCTCTTTTTTGCTCTCCAGAGCACATTTAAGATGTAATGTAGATTTTAAATGTCACTGTCGCATTTACCGGAGCATTTTTAATAAGAGACATCACAATGGCGTCTACTTTAGCGTTTACTGCACATAAACAAAATGGGTAAAAAGAACAGCGGGCCTTCAGTTTTAAGATGCACTCCCTGATTTTGATTTAGCACCCAGTAGTCCCTCCAAATCCCCTAAAGTTCCTCCCAGCTTGCTGCCGTTATAGTCAAACCCAATACATCGATATTAAACTGGGAGGACGTTTGGGGGATTTGGAAGCACTATAACAAAATCATCTTGAACACATACCTTCACAGGCATTTTTTAGAAGGCCTTGATATGAAAATGTGTTGGACATTTAGAGAGGTGACAGACGCAGGCTTTTATTGCCACTTTCTAAGGCTTGAACTTTCCGTAATAAGCAGCAAGTTCTATTGCACTGGCTACCCTATGAGGGATGGATGTAGCAGGCAGGCTACTCTATATTGCATACCTTCAGTAGCTGAATACTATAAGTACCAATAGTAATAGGGCTCACATTGCAGCAGTACGGCTTCAAGTGCAGTAATAAGGCTTGTACTGCATTCACAAGGATTATACTGAAGTT
The DNA here is from genome assembly GCA_036023855.1 of Gadopsis marmoratus. Lineage (NCBI taxonomy): Eukaryota > Metazoa > Chordata > Actinopteri > Centrarchiformes > Percichthyidae > Gadopsis > Gadopsis marmoratus. The sequence goes on along the minus strand of JAVQJF010010046.1, from coordinate 6,127 downwards.
ATAAAGAGCACTGCCTGCAGTAAAAATGATGACACTTGCAGCACCAGAGCTGGTGCTGTAACAAGGTGGGCACTATTGTAATATGGCTGATAGCTACTGCTGTGATACAGTAATAAGGCAGATAACGGCTGTAATAAGGTGGACACTAGTGACCAGACATATGGACGCTGTAGATTTCTGCAGCTTCTGAGGCTTTTTGTCGCTGGAGGTATCAAGCTGCGTTTTTATCCCCAAAGAGGCTCGGTGGAAAGAGTGGAGCGCTCAACAGCATGTAGACACGTCTGCTGACCTAAATCTGCTCTCTTCTTCTGCCTTTTATTTATAGACTTAAGTGTGTGTGTGTGTGTGTGTGTGTGTGTGTGTATGGGAGGGAGTGAGTGAGTTTGTGTGGGAATTATGACCAGAAATGTGAGATACACGCGCACACTTATTACGCACGTGTACGTCATTATGACTTACTGCACAGTTCTGTAAAAAAAAAAAAAAAATTCCGTATGATGATGCATGATGTTAAGTTTTTGTAAAACGGTGGATTGTACCTTTAACTAACACAGTACCTTCAAATCCCAAAGACTGAGGCATTTAAGCACAGTTAGTGTTCGGTGTAGTGGCTGTGCAGACGGTTGGTTCTTGGTTGTAAATCACAGCCCCGTTATAAATCCTACTGTAATGATTATATAATTGATGTTGACTTTGGTTGCCGTAGTTTGTGGTGCTGTTGAGTTGTATTGCTTTATACCGAGATGTATTTCAATTGTTTTGTCCAGCAGCCTATTTTGGTCATTGAGGGTTAGAGCTGCATCTGATGATTGTTTTTGTTTTTCCATTTATCTGCTGATTTTTGTGTCAGTTAATCTATTACTCGTTTGGCCTATAAAACATTACAAAACTGTGAAAAATGCCCATCACAATATGTGATGACCTCATCGATTGTTTTGGTTTGTCCAACCAATAGTCCACAACCCAAAAGTATTCCATTAATTATCATGTAAGACCAAGAAAAGTGGCACATTTTTATATTTGAGAACCTGGAACAATCACATCTTTGGAATTTTTCTTTGAAAACTAACTTAAACGATAAGTCGATTAACAAAATAGTTGGCCATTAGGGCTCTGGCAGTCGATTAATCGGCTAATCATTGCAGCTCTGAGGGTAGAAATATTAGCAAATGCAACCCTTCCTAAAAGCTAGGCCTATATGTACCTAATAAACTGGCAACTGAGTTTAGTTTCATGAGTCAGGGAGCAAAATGCTTTACAAGTCACAGAATCTGTTGCTTGCTCCTGACCTCTGCACCCCTTCCTCAGTCCTTACTCCTTTACACGCTGCCTCCAACAGTGGTGATCTGAACGAGAGTATGTGATGAATCAAACACTCTAGTTGCACTCTACTCTAACTTGCACTATAAATACTGTAAATCAACTACAGGAAAGCCATTCATTCGGGCAAAAACGGTATGGATTACTCTCAAAAATGAATTGTCATGCATTTATTGTTTACCAAATCTGGGGAATAAAATCTTTCAGGCTTCAGGTTGGCCTTCAGCTATTTATCTACCCAATTGGAAGCAACATCTTTGTTTCAAGGAGTAAATCCATGCAGCCTGAGCTCGCCAGTGTGTCTTTATTAATGAGATGCTGGATATTGCGCAGTAGGAGCTGTAGTGTTTTGTAACCACGTCTGTCATTACGTAAGCGATCGTAGTGCATTCCCTGTCTGAGACCCAGCTGACCTCTGTCATGTGTTGTTGTTCCGCAGAAACACTCCTGAAGATTTTCCAGCATTTTCAAAATAAAGGTGTTTTCCGAGGTCAGTTAGAACTGTCATATTCATGATAAAATTGTTGTAATAAAAGTTGGCTGCAAAACCGCACTTGAAGCCGCTTCAGATTAAAAGACAAGTTATATGACCTTTAATATTTTAATGGACCTTTGTTCACCACAACCAAACCTCCTTGTCAGCATTTCAACATTTAAACTGCATGTGAGACCTGAACCCTGATTTGCATAACGCTACGTCCCTTCAACAGTTTAATGGTGTCACTTCATTGTTTCTGGTTCTTGAGTAACGCAGGCAGTCCGAGTGAGCCGAATCTTTCTGTTTTATGGCAGGCCCATGCAAACGAACGTGTTGAAAACAATGAGGGTTGTTGATGACCAAGTCTAATTGTGACACTTTTAATGCACGTGCTCCAAACTGTCATACAGGCCATAATTAATATATTGCTGGCCATGGCTGTAGCAGTAACAGCAGTAGTAGAAACAGTAGTAGTAGCAGCTATCATCATGGTGTAACTGTATCTTAAGTTGTGTGTGGAAGCGTGGCTGCTGTTGAGCGTAGTGGGTCTGCTCAGGCGAGTACTACAACGCACTATCTCTTCCTCTGGGTTTCGTCTGGAATGTGTTTACTAGTTCTACATTGTGTGAGTTGGACAGTGTCATCCCCGTGCGGAGCTGGATGCATTACAGCAGGGAGTGGGGCTGCTGTATGCCTCCATGCACATGCGGCTGCTGAGATGAATACGCGTTGTACTAAGCACACAACCCAGCGCTGCATACATTCATCTACCTGCAGCTCAGCGTAGTGTGTGTCCATACTTTGTGCATCCAGAGAACCTGAAATAGCCCGATGAGGAGGGGGTGGTGGTGGTGGTGGGGGGGGATGTGCAGCTCAGGCATGGAAACCAGCGTATCCGGTTACAGGATCATAATATCACTGCAGAGTCCATCCACTAGCACTGCACTACGGCACAAAACACACACTCACTACAGCCAGCTCCTGGAATAATATGCTTGGCCCGCATGTCTGATGAGTGTTTGCGGGCACACTTGGCTAACACACACACTCATGCTTGCACACAATCACACACACACAACTGACCTCACCTCTAAACGTATAAAACACTGACACACTTGTTTCATTCATTCACATATATTTAAACACACTGCACATTCTTTATGTTCTATTTTTCTTTGCTCTGTATTATTATTATTTTACTACCAAGGCCCACTTCCCTTAAGGCATCATCAATGTTTTATATAATCTTATCTGAACACATTCTTCTTAGCCACAAGTAGGCCTTTCTATTTGAGATTGAATATCAGATTTTGTTGTTTGATTGTATTGTGTCTTTATCACTTATAGTTAATCTTCATAAAAAAAGTTATTTAATGGCAGTTGTGATGTTTTGGGCTGTAGGTAGAATCAGAGAAGTGTTTATTTTGAGAAATGTAGTATTTTGAAAAGGGTAGATATTGGACTTTTATGAGAGTAAAACCACGTCCAGTTTGGGTTTTCAGCCTCTGATATAGTGGGTGTGCTGCAGTTTGATTGATTACACACTTATTTTGAGATATTGATCACACTGTTGGGACTAATTTGATCTGATTTCACAGACGCACATATACACAACAACAAATAACTATACTGTTGCTACCATGATATGTATTATTTTCTGTTGCAAACAAGGATGGAAATTAGCACCACCAATGATTTTCTATTGAGCGTCTGGTGACATTGAACATTTATCTGTTAGTGGCCGGTAGATGGTTACTTTTTAAAAAGTGAATTTCCCACCCTGGCTGCAAACACATGAATACTCATCCTATTTTGAAACGTTCAGTCCAATTTAAAAGTAATGTCTGTTGAAAACTTAATTCCAAAAATTTCAGTAATAGTTCCCGACCTTCAAAATTGTAGGATGGTTGATTTTTAGTTGTTGCTTCTTTGCTTCAAAGGTCTCAAGAGACCGTTAGCTATATTTAGCTGATGGAAAACCTTTTGGAAAAGGTAGTTTTAAGACAGTTGTTTGTGAGACAGTTAACAGCGCCGCGCTAAGTCACGGTGACCTTGAGTGAAGACTTTGGCTCCATTTTGGAGTAAGCACTCCTCCACTGCCGTGCTTTATCGACTCAACTCATTTATGATCTGTTTTTCTGCTTCTGGTGTGTTCATATCTCTGACGTGGCTCACAGGGTGGAGGATGGTTATGGGCCTGTGAACTTTGACAGTCAGTAGAGGGGGGGGTGGGGGGAGTGAGGCAAAGAGCAGTGGTAGGATGGAAAAGAGGTAAAAGACTCAGCAACTGAAGAAGAGAAGAGGCGGAAGAGGAGGATAATGAAGTGGAATGTAAGGGGTGGGGTGCCTCTGGTATGTCAGCCCTGCACTTTGTGTGTGTGTGTGTGTGTCTAAACACCCTGCCATGAGCCAGTGAGTCAGACATGCGCAGCTGCTTCACCTCTCAATCACACACCCGCAAACTGCTTTGAAACTAACTCTGTTGCTCTCTGTTTCTGTCTCCCTCTGACACTCTGACATTCGCCATTTTCCTAGAAGCTCCGCAAGCAGCTGCAGTACAGAAACTCAAGCAGTAGATGGTTACATGTCCCACATCTAAATGTTAGAGTCTTGATGGTGAGCCTCAAGGACCTGTCTGTTACTCCCTCAAAAATGCACCTCTGTGAGTTCTTCATCTTTGTTGCTAACATTCACGTCTGTGGCGTTTTCTGCGCTGCGCCTCCCAGAGATCACCTGTCAGTCAAACGGCACGGGCAATGCTGGCGTCTTTTATTATGTTATAAAAATTATGAAAGAAAACTGATCAATTATTGATGTAGCTAATGTCAAAAGGATACGCTGGTTCAGATATACATGTCCTACACACCTTTTCCCGCATGTCTGTGCAGCAAGAACTTGTAGAACTTCCAATATGAAACAGGCTAAAAACACCAAGTAGCCTGAATTTGTGCTAAAAAAAAATCTAGTTGATCCAAGTATGAATGTAAGAATCAGGATGTGTTCAATTAGGAATGCAAACTTGTTATATCAGATTACTATTACTTGTCTCTGAGAATTGATCATCTAGCATTGTTTGATTGTAATGTAAACAATACCTGTATTACCTTTATTTGCCTGATTTCCTGCTGACGGACTGAAAGGAAGACTGTTAGTGTGGCAGCTGTAGCTCAAGAGGTAGAGCGGCTTGACCATTAATCCCAGCCTTGGCGGTTGGATCCCCGCCTCTCCTGATGAAGGCACCTCTGTCCCCAATGGTGTGTGTGTGTGTAAGGTTGAAAAAATGAAGTCCATTTAGATAGATCGGTCATGTTAATATGGGTTTCTGACAAGAACAGCTCTAATTAAAAGCAAAAAGACTCCGGAATGGGTCTTATATTGTGTTGAAAACATGTACTGACATGTTACAGTTAAATTATACACTTGACAGCACTCTCTGGTTGACAATTCACGTGTGTTCTGTCCTGCATGCATGCTAATATTGATATAGCTGCATTAAGCTAATATCAGGTGGCATATTGCCCAGGCTGATTTAGCTCTAATACCAAGCTTGGTTTTGCCAAGACAGTTGTAGCTTTACATATTCATGTCAATTTTGGAGAATATGCTTGTTTGTTGTCTTGCAGACGAGAGTTAGATGAGGCGGTCAGTAGAAGTCTCATACCTGTGTGTCAGCTGTGGATCAAAGGCCAGGCGATAGTTAGCTTAGCTTAGCTTAAAAACTGGAAGCAGGGGGAAACATGCAAAAAATCTGAATCCTGAAAGCTCATAAATCAACATGTAACACTTAGTCCACTGTTTTGAAGAAGGCTTGAAAAATGACAAAGCTGTTACTACAACTAACTTGCTGACATATTAACAATTTGAGGTACTTTTGTTGTGTCCAAGGCAAAGAAATCAAATGGTTTTCAAAAGTTTTTTTTACATCCCCTAACAAAAGGAAAATGTTAATTTGAGACTGATATGTACAGCCAGTGAGCCAACAGGTCTGCACCATGTATGAGCCCATTGCAAAGTCTAATGGCGAGGCTGAAGTGCCTAGCTCATAGCCACCTCGGCAGTAGTTTTAGTAGAGGGAGGAGAGAAATTTGCTCATTCCACACCCACCTTTTTCAGACCAATCTCTCACCTACTCCTCTACTTCCTCCTCTTCCTTCCTGCCCTCCTTCCTGCCCCCCCAGCACATGCCCCTCCTTCCTCCACCTCCTCCTCCTCTCCCCCATCCCAGTCTTTGTCATGTCTTTGGGTGAATTCCCAGCTGATTCTGTTTGTCATGGCAACCAACCAGTCTTGGTGACTGGGCCTGCAGCACACACTTCCTGTGTGTGTGTG